>JAHBCN010021494.1:0-14142 GCA_019359885.1 Listronotus oregonensis | reverse complement strand
GTTGTATTGTGAAACAAATAAAGTTTATTTTTTAGCAATAAACCTGTATTCACATTTTTTTAAATAAAATAGTTCATTTTAAAAAAATGGAAAATTTTGCTATTATTCTGCAATATCAAAATGCGGTATGGTCCGTAAGTAAATAAATAACTAGTTTTAAAAAGTAACATAATGAGTTTTTAAAATAAAATAAAAATTTAATAGACAAGTTTATATATTTATGAAGTAATACAAAAAAACGTCATAAATTCCTAAAAAAAGTTAATTTTTCTATGGCTTCCAGTATCTGATTTGGAGTTGGATATTTTGTAATCCAAAATTTCAAGATAGCTTATAAAAGCCCATTTCCATCCTGCACACAGAAAAGATTCCTTCCTGTCTTTCTTCTATAGGTATTTTCACGGCTTCTGAAAGTTGGCCAGTTTAATTTCTTTTCTGGCAGCTCCCAACAGAGAAACCCGTGTTCAACTTTTATGCATCTTTTAACAGTTCAGCTAGAAAAACTTCCCGCTTTCTTCGTTCCTTCCCCAATAAGACTACCGAGAATTTAAACTTTGTAAACTCCTCTTACCCCTTCAGCCACCCAGGGTGTTCCTAGCCTCAGCCTTCGCGGACTGTTCCAAATAAAAAAATAATTAAATCCCCAAATTCTTTACTTGCTCATAAAATTTTATAAACGTCTGAAGGTGGGTATTTTAAAGAAAAAAAGGTGTTAATAATTCAATATCGTGTGTTTAAAAATAATAATTATAATTATAACAAATTAGCAATCATCATATTTTCTACATTTTTAGTTTTTTCCATTTTTAAAATATTTAATATAGTAGATACCATTGAAAAGGTACGCCATCTCCGTTGTCGCTTTAATTTTTATTTTTATTAATTGAATTACATTTATATTTTTGAAATATAAATTTTGTTCGTCGGTAAAAAGCAGTTTTTTTTCCACCTCAATTCTACGCCACTGTCCGGATAAAATCCAACATGGCCGAAATGGACCCTTCTTGACGTCACACAAGAGTTTTTCAATATGGCGGATGTCATAACCCCCTTTAGATTAATAAACTCTGTGAATGACAGTTATCTCGTGTTCTTAGATACTTAGTCTAAGCTTTGCAAATACGAGAAATCATAAAACAGTTGAAAATAGGTCAGCTATTCAGCATTATTCTTTAGGTAAAAATTATGCAGATACCCTGCAATATTGGGTAAATACATACCAAGAACGGCAACTGAGTATCCAAAGGGCACATTCGTTACAAAAATATATGTAGTGGGAACAGCTAAAAAGAAATATCTAATCTAAAGTATACAAGGTCAGCGACTGGCAAACATTTAACCAAAAAGACGTATTTGCAACAAAATATATATAGACCGAGAAATTGTCCTGTTGTAGATATTTGAATTCTAGGGGATCCTTTATCCGGTTTTTTTATAAATGTTCTAAAACTATCAAAAAAAATCCTTTAAAAATGTTTCTGGTCCCCTTTTTAGACTGTTTTGGTACCTTTACAATTAAAATTTTACGAATTTTTGCTCAAACAATGGTAAACACAGATGAAGAGTAAGAGACGTGAAATTTAAAGTTTCATATGGAGAGATACATTCATCACATTGTGGGTGTAGTGATATGGGCTGCACGACACATTTAATTTTTATTAAAAATAATATGACGGATTTTTTCTTTATTTAGAAAGTACTGGAACAGCAAGTCTATCATGCAACCTTTCTCTTTTGGGAATTAATTATTTCCCTTTCCCAATAAAAAATCAATACCCAGACTGGTCAATGAGGATATATAAAATCGAGAGTCCTCAACACATTACTTAATCTAATTATCTTACTGGTCACCCGATTTGGCTGAAAAACTTATATTTCTTTATTAGCTGTTGTCTGCTATAAATAATAGCAAAAAATTAATAAAAGGTATTTTATACGGAGTGTATAAAAAAGACGGGATAATATTAAAGGGGTGATTTCTCAGATCATTTAATAAAAGAAAGTTTGTATAAACATAGGTCAGGAAATGTACTATTTCCAAGATAAGATCAAAAGCATTTTATTGCATGTCCATTTATCACACAAAATACGGTTTTAAACACTCCAGAAAAATTGCTTAAAACTACTAGGCAAAACTACAAACAAGATATTTCAAGTTAAATGGTTTGCAAATAGTCCTGGAATTTTTAAAAATATTTTTTATAATAACTATCCATCAAATAAAATGTTTTTTATTTTTTATCTCGTAAATAAAGCAGGATAGAACGAAAATTTAAAGACCAAAAAATTGATTTTTTTTTATCTTGGGACCGTCCACGAAGGCTGATGCCTAAGTACTAATGTACCGTGGGTGTCTTAAGTGTGGTGAGAGGGAGTTTGTTGGGATTTAAATATTTGGGGGATTGAGAGGAAAAGGAAAAACTTCTGCGGGCAGCAGGTTCCATAGTCTTGACACTCTAGGGATGAAGGAACGAAGAAAGCGGGAAGTTCGTGGCCTACTGTCACCAATTTTCATCTAGTTAGTGCTTCTTACTACTACAAACAACGCTGCCAAATTAAAAAAAAAATGGTCAAAAGATATTTGCATTATATTTTAAAATATCCATAAGCTTTTTATATAAATTACCGAGAAATATTTAAATTTCCGTGTCTTTTGAACGCCCTGCATAAATAGGTGTTTACCTGTCTAAAATATCAATTTTAAAAAATATTTATTTAAGACAATAGTAGTTTGTCTAACAAGTGCAAAAAGTTTTTTTTTACTTTGACTGGTAACCAAATCAAATCCCAATTTTTTAATAAATTAGATAAAGCAAAACCACATTTATTTTAGGTCCCTGAAAACGTATCTAAAATATTACTGTTAACTTCTGAATAGATTTTTATTAAAGTAAATAATAGGTTTATTTAACCCACACTATTTAACCAAACCCCTTTTTTAAAAAACCCCTTTTTAAAATATTTAGCGTCGCGGTTAAAGGGAAGCTTACGACATTAACGGCTTCTTTATTTAAAATACTGAATAAATTTATTATCCCCTTAGTATTAGATTCAATCTAACCCAAAAACTTTTACGATATAAATAACTTTCGCAAGGATTACTTAATAAATTCAATTTGGAAACACCCATTTAGTAGGCCGGGTTTAACCGGTTGGAATAATTTTTGCTGTTCCATGCCTACCTTTTAAAATTTAAATTTTGTAAGTTTCGTGAAATTTATTTGCTTTAAACTTTTTGGTTTT
Organism: Listronotus oregonensis; assembly: GCA_019359885.1. Classification (NCBI taxonomy): domain Eukaryota; kingdom Metazoa; phylum Arthropoda; class Insecta; order Coleoptera; family Curculionidae; genus Listronotus; species Listronotus oregonensis. The sequence continues at coordinate 10,899 of JAHBCN010021494.1, read as the reverse complement.
GCATTTATTTAACCTCAACCCGTTTTTTATAATCCGTACCCAGAAAAATTCTTCCTATATTTCTTTGCTGCAACTTTAATGCCCGCCTCCAAAATTTTAATTTTGGGTTTAATATAAAGTATTGGCTTTAAGCTTTCTCGCCTTTTTTTGTAGTCTTAGATTCGATTAGGGACGACCTTCACCCATCTGCCAACCGGATAAAAATAACGTCCCTAATTCAAATCATAAACTACAAAAAAAGCGAAAGCTTAAAGTCAATAAATATATTGCGAATGGGAAAAATTATGGTCGACGCTATAATTAATTTTAAAAAATGTATACAAATTTTTTGATAATTCCCGTATATTGACAATTCTTATTTTCTTATTCTACTTGATAATACCTACTTACATACGACTAATTTGGAAATTTTCCGTATGCTCGTTTTACGTATGTTCGTATTTCGATGTTTGAATTTCGTAGGTTCATATTTTCGATGACTATGTTAGTATATTTTAAGGGTGGGCCATCTATTATTTTGATAGATCATTAATAGAAAAAGTGATTTTTTTGCAACGAATTTCGCTTTATTTGCTACAGTGTTTCTTCCGATTAACTATGGAAAATGATTTCATTCAATGTTGGCCATGGCTGGTAGGCCATCCGGAACACCAATTTTCAAGCACTTTTTCCCACTGTTTCCTGGTCAATTTGGGCAATTTCGGCACGAATATTCTGTTTCAAAATGATCTTGTTTGGGGATTGTCGGCATAAACACTCTTCAATGTACCCCAGAAAAAAGGCCAGCGGCGTCAAATCCAACTGCGACAGGCCAGTGGACATCGCCGAAACGGCTAATCACCGGTTGTTGAATCTTGTGCGCAGAAGGTTGATGCTACGCGCGGCGGTATGACAAGTTGCGCCATCTTATTGAAACCAAATTCATCGAGATCGATATCTTCCAATTCCTGCCACAAGAAGTCAGTTATCAGGGCGGTGTTTCTAGGTTCCCTATGTTTCGTTTGGTTGCTCGAATGCTTGTATGCTTAAATGCTCGTATGTTGTACGTTTCTACCATTTGTACGTTTGAACATTTGTACATTTGTACCTTTGTACGTTTCTACCGTTTGTACCGTTTTTACGTTTGTACATTTGGACGTGTGTACGTCAAGGAAGTTTAAAGGTGTATGGAAGCCCCATACTATAGAACAAAATTGTCCAGGCGTGCAGGGCAGCGGGAATAGAGGGGTTGGCCCCGCGGAGTTTGCGCAATGAATAGTTGGTCAAACCGGACTTCCATAATTCTTTGTTACTATCTTAAAGTTGACATCATCAAATTTCAAATTCAAGCATTCACTGTTTTTTTTTTTTTTTTTATGCACAAATTGTTGGTTTTAAAGATACTACCATAGAATATTTAAAATTATTGTGTAATATTGGATTTTATATCATCTATTTTAATATGGAAAGAAAACCTTCTATTTAAATGGTCGATATTTTTGTGGTTTTGAATTTTTCCAAAAAGTTTGTAAATAAATAAAAAAAAGATTTTTTTTAAATAAATTTCAAACATTGTACTTATTACCAATTTTTGTGATAAAAAGAAGGAAAAATAGTGTACATGGTTTAATCTAATCCTAAGATTCTGGTTGTACATTAAAAAGTGAAAATTTTTATAACAGCTTTTTAGGCATATACTTTTCCTAATAACAAACATTAAAGGGGAAGAATAACAGTGGTTAAAAATTTTTAGTAACCTTTGGTACCTAGAACCATTGTAACGTTCCTTAAAATTATTGTCTAAGTATGTCCGGCATAAAGTTGATAATGTAAGTTTAAGAAACCAAAAAACTTTTCTTCTTAAACAAATACGAAAAAGCAAAAAGGAACTTTAGCATAAAACTGTACTTTCTTTCAATCAATTAGAGACATTATATATTAAAATTTCCTGGTCTGCCCAGTAATTAATAATTTTGGGTCCTTTAAAAGAATGTACTAAATTGTTAAATGAAATAAAAAAAACCTAAATTAAACTTATTTCTTTTTAATAACCCACAGAAATACACAAACATTGTGGAAATCATCTAAAAGATAGTTAAGATTGCCTTACTTTTTCACTGCTATTTCATGAAATTTTCATTATTTTATTATTCATAATTGATATATTATTATTTTTCGGTTTACCTAACATTACGTCTCATAAGCAGCACCTAATTTAAATATTAAAATACTTACCTAAAGTAAAAAATGTGGGTATGTTACCCTTGGATTTGCAAGACAAAACCATACAACCTCTAATCATTTTGTTACGATATTATAAAAAACAATAAACACAAAATTATAGTCACAATTTAATAAACACTAATCACTAAAATAAAAAGGGTTTTTTATTAATCCAAAAACTTGCAACCACAAAATATAGGTACTCACACAAAGCAAAACAATCGGAGCAAAAGGGCACAAACCCCAACGAAAATGACGAATGATGAGACAACGACGGTTGACGATACAGCGCGGATATAGTTTCATACGCCCGCCCGCCCGCAAAAAACCTTAAAACCCAACTAAGACTAAAAAGGTACCGGTTCTCATAAAAGTATAATTGTTCCTAACTACACACTGATTTATCAGTGTGTAAGTAAAGCACATTAATTTGGATTTTTTTGCGCAGAATCGGCGGGGCCAACTCGACAGTTATTTTCATACTGGGCTGGACATTTTTTGATCGAATGGGCCATAGCATTGGGCTTCCATACACCTTTAAACTTCCTTGTTGTACGTTTGGACGTTTGTACGTTCGTCAATAGGGATGTAAGGTAAACAAATCCGGCAAATTAGACTACATTTCCCATCAAGCTAAAAATAAGTAAAATTGTTCAAAACATAATTAAAAATAACATTTTAAAATTCCCCATCGATGTGGAAAAAATTGGCTCGATTTCAAAGGTAAAAAAAAATGGGATTTTCGCGATTTTCTTTAAAACGGTAAGTGTTATCGTAAAATTATCTCAAACAAAAATTGTACATTATAAAATTATTTATAAAAAAGTATTTATAATTGTTTTTTCTAATAGCCACCGTTCTTGAGATATAACGATTTAAAAAGTCGTAAGCGTCATTGTATGCACACGTTTCCACGCCACCTCTGAGGTAGTGTAGGTAGGTAGGTAGGTTTTAAAAATGAGTGGGTATAACACCCTTCCACCGCGATCCTGAGGTAGTGTAGTTAGCTCGTTTTTTTCGTGGCTACCTCAGTAGGCCATTTCACAGGTCTGTTGTGATTCTGTTTAATTAAAAACTATTGCATAATAACAAATATTCGAAGGGTTGGAATTGACAAAAGTGATGAAAATTAAAAAACAGTAAAAAATTTTTTTCCTAGTCATAATCTTCAATTACTTTTTCTTGTTGTTCCTCTTCTTGATCTTCTTCTTCTTCTTCTTCTTTTTTGCTGGCCTTCTTCTTTTTCATCCTGTGTGTAAGTGAATTGCGTCAATAGCGATGTATGCATGTCTGTTTGTCATTCAACATTAGAACATGCCCGGGCCCCTTGAAATTCATGCAAGTCAGAAAATGAAACAGTCCAACTTTTTTTGGAAACATATTTGGGATTGCATCCCAGGCAGGTGAGAGTAAAGTCTAAATTGGTTCTAATGTATTATCGACCAACTTCCAACACCAATCTTTTTTCCAGCTGATAACCAAGAACTTGAATTGGGCAACCCAAAAAGAAAGTAGCAACAAAATGGGGTTGGAGAAAACAAGCTAATTTACTTGTTTTTTTATTTCGAGTTTTTTAAAAAACATTTTCATATTATTAAGCAGGTAATTTTTTGAACTCCGTACCACAAGAAGAAAAACACATTCCGTTGGTGATAATTGCTTGTGAAGTTGAATTACTTTTTTAAAAACTTCAGCACATTGCTAAATCTTGTTTTTTAAACATTTTTATAGACTGTTATTTTACCCCTCCTTAAAATGCAGATATCGTATCACATCCAGTTTTGCATGTAAAAATAGTACATGATTTTGACAGTTTGCAAAAAATCGATAAACTTTTTGATGAATATATTTTCGAATGATTTTGAGCTTTTCCTATCTTGACGGACTTATACAAAATAACTTTTCTCTTTGAATCGTTATTCAGGTGTGGAAAGTTCAAAACCGAACATGGCGTTTCGCAAGTGAACAAAGAAAACAAATAAACCACCAAAAACAGAAATGAGATCAATTTAAACTAGGACATACGCGCCAAAATAGCTTAAACAAAAATATTAATACTTTTTTAGATAATTTTATGATCTACAATTTTTGTTTACGGTAATTTTACGAAAAAACTTATTGTTTTGAAGAAAATCGCGAAAAACCCAATTTTTTGACTTTTGACCTTGTGTCTTTTTTTCCCCCGTACCGTAAAGGTGGTAAATTTTAAAATTTATTTTTAATTATGTTTAAACAATTTAACTCCTTTCACGATGTAAATGTATTTACCTTTAAATTCTTGATTGACCGGAAAACCCGCATTTATTTAAAATGCAAATGTCATTGTCTTGCAATATATGTTTTTTTATATATATATATATATATATATATATATATATATATATATATATATATATATATATATATATATATATATATATAACTTAGGGCGCTAAAAAACATACAAAAAAAGAATTAGTGTTGAGCTTTTAAATTTTTAAAAATTTAAAAAAGGGATTTTATAGATCAATAAAATATAAATAATATAAATAAAAAAACTTTGTGGCCCCAGAAAACAAAAGATAACAAAGAGAACCTTCGTGTTACCGGGTTGCTAAGCGTTGCTAGCTATGAAAGTAATATTTTCACCCCGGAAAAAAAGAAAAAGTAAAAAAGAAAATATTTTAAAAAGGTTTTTTATAAAAAGTAACTAATTTATGACAAAATTTTTTAAAAAACTGGTTGGGTATTCATTAAAAGTAGTTGTGCAATTTAAGCAATTAAAAAAAAATTGGGGAAAAATACTTGAATTAACAATTTTTAAATTTTTTTGGGGTATCTTTTACCTTTAACTACGTTAATATTCATATTTTTCACTGTTTTTTATTAAAAATTGGTAGGCATTTCGTGTAAAATCTTTTTTAAAAATTTCCCCCTTATTACTATAGGATTCAAATATATCCCCCGCACAGAAGAAGATTTCCCCAACCCCATGCCTTTTAAGCCCCAAAAAATCCCCCCCAAGCTTTGGAAAAAAGAGTTGACGTTCTTCTAAAAAAAGTGTTTCTACTGATGTCTTCAAGCTTCAAAAACTTCCCTTTTTTTACATTTGAAATAGTGTGCTTTCCAATTACTTGTTTAAAACATTTTCCTCTTTCATAACGATACAATAAACGCTCATCTAGAGCTTTCCCCGGTCTCAGTTTAAAATACCCGTAGAAATCTGACTAAGGAACTATTCATCGTTGGTTACTACAAAGTTTTTTCAACTTTATTTTTGACTCCCCTTTTTTTTCTATAGCCACGTCATTTCTTATTTTACATCACTTAGCCATTCTGTATATTTGCTCTCCGGCATGCCCCAGCCACCCCCCTAATGGCTATTACTTTCATTGCTAAGTAACTTTGATCAAGCGGGTTAAGTAAAAACTTTATGATTTCTTTTTTTTAAAAAATTTTTTTATTTTTTCCTCAAAACCTCTTTTTTTCCTTTTAATAAAAGCAACTAGTTTCTTGAACCCCAAAAACTTGATTTTTTTTTACAAAATTTTAATTGAGCGGGGGAAATACAGCCAGAGGGTTGGTGGTGATAAAGACCTTTTTTTTGTCCCAACACCCCTTCTCGTCAATCCCCCCCCATTTTTTGTAGCAAGCCATTCAGAAAACGTTTTTATGTTTGATGGTACCTCTCTTTAGATTTGTCTGGCGAAGTGAGGCACACGCAAGGTCAGCTGCCTTTTGGTGCCATTTTCATATTCATTTAACATTTTAAAATGGGAATGGTTTTTACTAAATTAACAATAATTAAAAAACGACAAGTGCTGATGACAGACAATGTCAACAATAAATGTGTTGCTATGGTTTAAAATTTTTAAAGGTAAAATTTCAACATCTCTAATATTTCTATTAAAACATGATGTTAATGATTATTAAATTATGCGATACATAGAACAGTGCAGAAAAAATATAATACATTACACGATGCGAAAGGCCTTTCAAGTGTTCGGAGTTAAAAACCCCTACGATTTTTTGCCCCAAACTATTTTATTTGTTTATAATTAAGAATAATTTTATTTTGGTAAATAATTTCCATTGTAGTTAAAAGTTTAATATATCATTAAAAGAAACTACAGTGAAACAACATATTGTTCATCCAAAATTGCCTAATTTTTTAACAAAAGCCTGTTTCATTTCATTTAGCATACAGTGACAGGAAAATAAGTGTAATTTTTATAATTTATCTTACTTTTCGTTTTGTCGTTGTCCTCATGCGGACAGTTTAGACAGAAAGTGTGGAGCAGAATAAAGCGCGAATAAATACGTGATTTTAAAGCAAAATCGCAATAAAAATATACTTTCGGACCTTTAAAAACTGTGTCATTGGAATATAATAAAGCACAGAAAATTTTCTTAAATATTAAATTTAAATAAAAATTTGGTTGGGAAAAAATATAAAAAAACATTTTCCATAAACAATAAAACGCTTTAGTAAAAAAAAAATTTAAAAGTTTTTTAGCCTACTATAATGTTGAAGGGGGGAAAATATCTTGACCACCCTGTATTTTCAAAAGACTATTTCGTTACACACAAAAAAAAAAAAACCTTTTAACGCCATGTGGGATATGAAAAAATTTAAAAAGGGGGGTAAGGGTTTTTAAAATAAACAATAATCTGAAAAATATTTTGTTGGGGGTTTTCGGAATCATCTCATAAATATGTCGATTGTAAATATTTTAAAACCCCAAACCTTAATTTATCACATCCTAAATTGAGTAAACATAAAGTTAGACAGTAACCCGATATTGTTCGAGATATAGAAATTTAAAAGAACTACCCCCAATGTTGTTTATGGTTTGGGAAAGGAATGAAAAGGGGAGATGTTGCCCCCGGGCGCATTATTTTTTTAAAACCCATTTTACCATTATGAAAAACAAAAAAATATATGAAGACTCTGTTTTTGTAGCGTATTAATTTGATTTGAAAAATATTTGTCTTATGTTTTTTTTTTTCCTATGTAAACGACATGAAAAGAGAAAACCAAAAAATTTTCGATAAATTGCATATGGTTTTTTTTTTTAATATAACGGACCTTCTTAGTATAGGAATTGAGATTAGATACTATTAAGTATTTTATATAAAAAGTAAAAGACTTGAACATTAAAAGCCGAAAATTTAAAAAATTTTAAAAAAATAAAAAACCCCTTTTTTAAAAAAACTCGCGCCCTCTAGTTCTAAAAGGGCCCAAAAAGGGGCCATAAGGCGTAAAATAGGAACCATGCTAACGGGGGGGGGTTTTCCGGGTTAATGTTCCTGTTTTTTTTGGGGAAAAAGGGCCTGGCCGGGAAACCCCGGAAAAAGGGCGGGATTACAGGGTTAATATTCCGTTTAATTGGTAGAAAAGGGCCAAAAAATAAGGGGGGTTTTCCCCCCGGAAAAGGGCGTATGGGTTTTCCCGGGGAAATTTTAAAAAATTTTTATTTGGGGTCAATTACAGTCTGAATCTCGTTATAACGTGTTGTGTTTTACTCGTGAGTTCTCTGTTCAGGGTTTTTGATCTTAAACATTTTTCTTATAAATTAAATTACAGTCTGAACCTCGTTATAACGTGTTGTGTTTTACTCGTGAGTTCTCTGTTCAGGGTTTTGATCTTAAACATTTTTCTTATAAATTAAATTACAGTCTGAATCTCGTTATAACGTGTTGTGTTTTACTCGTGAGTTCTCTGTTCAGAGGGTTTGATTTTTAAAAATTTTTTTTTATAAATTAAATTTTTTTTTAAAAGACAAATATTTTAAAATTTTTTAAAAAAGGGGGAAATTTTACTAAGGGTATCCTTTTTAAAGGGAAAAAGGGGTTTTTCTTCCTTTTTTTTTTTTAAGTATAAACGGCAGTAAGTGATCTTTAAATATTTTTTTTTTTTCTTAAAGCTTGTTTTTCCCCCAAATTTACCAGGGGATTTTATTTTTTTCCCAAAATTTGGTTTTTTTAAATTTTTTTAAAAAATAAAAACGGCAGTTCATTTCATACTAAAATCTAGTTCTCATTGTTAGTTCTTTTTTTTTTTTTTATCATTGTAAATAGTTGCTTTATTTATATTTGTAAATAGATTTAATTGTTTTGAGAAATTCTTCTTTTATTGTTTTGGGGGGGAAAACATTAAAAAGGGGGGTTACCTTTGTGCCTGTGAAATCTTTCCAGGTGGCACCCCAAAAATAACAGAGACGACGAGAAAAATACAGTTGTAGACGTTTTTGGGAAGATCTAAAAACCCCCAAATCCTTGCATACTAAAACATAAAAAAAAACCAACCTATCTTCTAGAGTGCCTTTGTCAGTAAATATATAAGTTCCGTTTAAATTAAAATAACTACCAACTCCGAAGTGGGAAAAATAGTTCTCGGATGTCGGCCACTAAGCTACCATTAACAACTTCTACGACAAGTCGCGATTTTTTTCCCCCAAAATTTTTTTCCAAAAAATGTATCGTTTGCGTTACTAGCAATGAATATTTATCTGAAATATCACTTTTTGGTGAGCAACATTACGACAATATTTAAAACATTTATGCAATGATTCAGAAAGGGGGAAAAGTTGCAAAAATTTACATTACATTCGACATTCTAGAAGCAATTGTGATAAGGCCTGAAAGACATTTTTTTTGACATTCTTCCCCCCCCAAGGTAAAACTATGCATTTAAAAAACGAATATAAAAAAATCTCAGAAGCTAAAGCCCTTGTTTTTGATAGAAACCAAATTAAGTTTAGTAACAATTGTTTTAAAACAAATAAAACCCAAAAAAAGATTACACAGCCCCAAAAAAGAAGTTGAAGTTTCAAAAAATTTTAAACCCTGGTATCTCTATTGGGGTCGCTGAATGCAAATTCAGGTTTTTTTAGCCAGCAACCAAATTTGATTTGGTCGAACTGACCACGGATTTGAATTCAGGAACTTCAAGTATAAACTCTTCAAATTTGGTTGCGATTAATTTTGCAGTTTTTTACCTTGAAATGCCCCGATCCTGACCTAAATTTTTAAAGACTTAAATATGGTATTTTTATTTTTTTTGGGGGTTTCTAAACCCCGGGGTCAGTTTAACCCCATCAGGTCAGGGTCAAGAGCATTTAATTTTTAAATTTAAAAGGAATGCATACTTATTTTTTTTAGGTCGCTGAATTTGAATCCGTGGTGGGTTTTTTACATCATCGGGTCATGGTCAGTAGATTTTTTTAGTTTTAAATCTGCCAAATAATAATTTTATTAATTTGACCACGGATTCGTACTCAGCGACCTAAAAAAAAGAAAACATAAAAAAACCCTGATCAAATCTTTCGGACTTTCACCTTTTTTTTTGGGGCTGAGTCACCGTGGGTGTATATATAAAAAAAGGGGGTGCAAATGTCGAATTTTATCCACACCAACTGTAAATATAAAAAAAAATAAAATTTTTTTATTTCATTTGTTTTAAAACAATTTTATGTATTGTAAGTCTTAGCTAACAAAAAAAAAAGAAAAAGTGTACAGTAGCCTATATTGATATAAAAAAGTAAAAGGGGGGGGTGTTTTTTAAAAATTTTAAAAAAAAATAATATAGGTAAAAAAATAAAAAGGGGGTACCCAAAATTATTTAAATTGTTTTACAAAGTGGGTGGTGGGGGAAAAAAGGAAGCTTCTTGTGCTACTAAAACTTAATGTTTCCCGCCAAAAAAACTATTTAAAATAAAAAAAAAGGGCTTTTTTTGGGGGTTTCTACAGAAATCAAATAGGGGGGAACACTGTACGCCTTGAGTTGCGTTCCCAAAAATTGATAGATTTTTTTGGATTTTGGGATAAAGAAAGCGTTTTTTTCTTTAGTAATACCAAACGCCCTTTTGTGCTGCTTTAAATTTAGGTAAAAAACCCAAAAAGGGGGGGTTTTAAAAAAAAAAAATGTCTTTTTTTTAAATTGCTACAGGATTCACACAATTTTTAAAAACTGTACGTTTTTTTTTGTATTCCCCCCAAAAAAACGCAGGTGCAGTATCATGTAGTTTTAACGAAGGCTTTTTATAGTACTAAAACCTAATGTCTTCGTAAAAGTATTCACAAAACCCGTTTAATAAATATGAAATAATTTGAAAAAATTTTGGTTATTACTCAAAAAATACTTAAATGGTTAAAAAAAAATGGGAGGGTCCCCGGGGCCCCCGGGCTTTTTTTGTATACGTCACTGACAGTATGGGAAAAAAAAATTTTTTTTTTTTTTAAGAAGCATGCCCAGTTTTTGGAAAAGCATTCCCCAGATATAAGAACAGTATTTCAAAAAAAGGGAAATGTTTAAGGATATATAAAAAGTGTCAAGTTAAAAAAAAAGAATAGTACTTTTTTTGGGGGATAGGACAGATCCAAGCTTTTGGGGGGGTGTTGTGGGTATGGATTTACCAGTGGCGGCTCCCCCCTTTGGTTTGCAGGTTTGCGCAACCCCCAAAAAAAGGGTTTTTAAAAAAAAATTTTTTTAAAAATATATATATATATATATATATATATATATATATATATATATATATATATATATATATTAATCATTACATAGTTACAGATTTTTTAAAAAATTTTTTTTAAAAAAAAAATATTTATTTGTTATCTCGAAATAACAGCCAAATTATCAAAAAACTTGACCGCTGTCGCTAAAATATCATTAATTTAATCCCCCTCGCTCGCAACCCCAAAAAAGATGCGATG
>JAHBCN010021493.1:0-14115 GCA_019359885.1 Listronotus oregonensis | reverse complement strand
AAGATTCGCAATCCTCGGCAATGACACCTTGTTGCCGGGGAAGGTGAAAGATCTCTTTTCCCAACAGGATCATCAGATTTTTAGGAGTCTGACCTGGTGGAGAAATATAAAAGGGTGTGAGCCACAATAGACCAATCGGTCGCGGTGGAAGGGTGTTATACCCACTCACTATATATACACTCGATTCTCCTTAAATTATATAATTTTGAAATATTTAAATGTCTAAGTTAAAAGTTACCAAAATAGGGCAGCTGCGGAAAAAATAGCACTTGCCGTATTCTTCTTGCATAAAAGCCAAAAAAACAGCAATTTTTAAAATCCTTAGTTTTTACCGGTTAAAATTTTTCTTGCAACGAATTTTTTGCAGCATTTTTATTCATATGATTTTTTTTGTTGGTATTTATACATTTTATACTTTAGGTTAATTGTATAATTTATAATTTTTTTAGGGTTTTATCTTAAAATTCATCAAAATGGTTGAGCACCTGTAAGAAAAATAGCGCTTGCCTTATTCTTTTCGCATAAAAACAAAAATACAGCTACTTTTTAAAATCCTTAAGGTATTTTTACAGTTTTAAGTTTATTTTTTAGACAAAATAAGGTTTATTTTTACATATTTTTACGTACGATTTGTGGACTAAAGCAAACTTTTCCTCCTACTTTTTATATAGTTAAGGGAATCTCTCCGTTTCATTTTGCGTCAATATAGTTCCCACACGTTTTGAGCCAGACGCGTCGAAAATTTCATTTTAACTGTCTAGCAAGACATTTTTCTTCATAGTCGCAATTTTTTGTTGGTTGTATGTCAGAAGACCCGAATTTTTTTTCGCTCGACAGCAGTTTCGTGTGTTCGTAACAATGGCGCCGCTTGAAGCAAAACAAATATTTTATTAGCAGCTTTTTGACATCGTATTTGCTTGGGAAATTTTCGACATTATGCTTTGGAATTTTTTATAAGTATATATAAGGAAACGTTGCGACTTTGAATAAAAGTCTTGAGGCGAAAAATTGTGTAATGTATGCGACTGGCATATTTTTATGCCTTTTTTGCGAATGTATTTGAATTCTGTTTTGGCACAGAAACACTAAATAAAATAATTCGTGCAGGATTTTTGTTTATTCTTTCGAAATGGATATAGGGTATTGACAATCTTATTAAATAATTACCAACAAATAGTTTTAAAGGGCTTCTATAGGGTAATTTTTTAACAAAAATATAAATATAACTTAAACTCTATAAAACATACATTCCCAACAAACCTTTAAAAAAACTGTAAGCAGATACAATACAAAGAAACATAATGTAGAACGACTACTACTGTGCAGTTTTAAGTTTTTATTAAAAATGTTTCGGGTAAGTAAAAAAAAATTTTGGATCAGGTTGTGCATTTTGTTCAAGAAGAAATATATATATATATATATATATATATATATATATTATATATATATATATATATATATATATATATATATATATATATATATATATATATATAATATATATATATATATATGCAGATAGATAGAAAATCGTAAATGGAGAAAGTTTTGACAATTATAAGTCATCGGCCATGTTTTTCTTATAAGAGAAAATTTTTAATCTGTAAAACTTCTTAAAGAACTTTTTGTAGAATATGACCGAGTAGTCAATTTTTATTTTCTACGTTTCGGGTTTTTAGAATCATCATCAACTTTGTTTTTTCATATGGGCGCCATATTAGATTTTTTCGCAGCCAAATAATGCTTTTTATTCTGATTTCGACAATGTGTAACATGTTATAGTTTGGGAGTTTATAACCTCATCTACTTCAAAAAACAAATATTTTTTCAGTTGGCCTTGATTCCGGCGAATGTCATCTAGCGTCATTATCAAGTTAGCTCGGGTACGTTATTACTATTTTTTCAACTTTGTAAAATGGTTAATTATTTTAAGAAAAACTTGATATTTTGCAACGTTATTTTTAAAGCAATAGAAATGTTAATATAGCTGTTCAAACGTATTTCGACAATTTTCTTGAAAGGCAGCATCCTAAACTAACATACTTTTGAAAACTGGTTACAAATTTTCTTGGATTCGGAAGTTTTAAAAAACCACGACCTAAGAAGTACGTTGAAAAAAATGGACAACGAGATGCTGCAGTTAACCAACATTTTAAAAATCCAACATCTTAAGCCAGGGATGTTCATAAAAATTCCGCATACCTAAGTCAACCATTCATAGGGTAGTTAAGACTATTTAAAAAAATATCGTAAATATGTTGAGAGAAATGGACAACATTTTGAATTTTAAGTCGCTATTTTACATCTCCATTTTAGTAGGAATATTAGTTTAGCCATCACTTTTCATTGTTTTTGTTTTTACTTGTTTCAATTAACTTGTTACGTGTAGTTTTGTTGTAACACGGTATTAACGGTATAGCTTTGTTCGCGAAACCCATTTATGTAAAATATTTGTTTAGCTTATCTATTTTGACAATTACTAATATTTTATTGTTTACAAAAAAAAATGACGTTCGCCGGAATCAAGGTCAACTAAGAAAATATTTGTTTTTTGAAATAAATGAGGTTATAAACTTTTAAATTATAATATGTTATACATTGTTGAAATCAGAATAAAAAGCACTATTTGGCTACGTAAAAATCCAACATATCGTCCATATGAAAAAATAAAGTTGATGATGATTCTAAAAACACGAAACGTAGAAAATAAAAATTGACTACACGGTCATATTCTACAAAAAAAGTTGCTTTAAAAAAGTTTTTACAGATTTGAAAAATTTTCACTTATAAAAAAAAATATGGCCGATTTTCGAACATGCATATTTCAGGTTTTTTCAAAATTTCTCAAAAACCTGAATAGATAAAACCATGTAGTAAACGGAATTAGCTTACTAACATAATTGCCCACAGTTTTCCCTATTTAACCGATTTTCTATCTATCGTGGTTTCCAAGATCCCCGTACATTCCCCACCAATTTGGGACCTGTATATATATATATATATATATATATATATATATATATATATATATATATATATATATATATATATATATATATATATATATATATATATATATATATATATATATATATATATATATATATATATATATATATATATATATATATTTTTTTTATATATATATATATATATATATATATATATATATATATATATATATATATATATATATATATATATATATATATATATATATATATATATATATATATATAAAAAACAGGGTGTTACAGAATGTTGTCAAAAAAACCCCGGGGGGGGGGTTTAACATTAAAAATAGGAAAAAAGATCATATAAACAAGGGCCGGGGAATTGCTTCGTTTTTGAGATACAGGGCGTTGAAATTTTTAAAAATTTTTGATTTTTACAATTTTTAAAAAAAACCTTTTTTTTCAATTTTCTTTAAATTTGGTGTGGTTTTGCAATAGAAAGGGGGTATCTTTTGAATTAATTACATTTAAAATATTTTTTCCCTTTTTGGGCCCCGGGGGGGTATTTTGGGGCCATATTAAGGGAAAAAAAATTTTGTCACGCCACTGCGTTTTATTAGGTTTCAGTTAGTTTTTAGATTGCGCAACTAAAAATAAAATTTTTTTCCTCTACTTTTTTGAGTCTCGCTTTTTTTTTAAGGAAAAAAATTTTTGAACGCGGCTTAAGTAAAACGAGAAAATAATGTACAATGCTTGCAATTTTTTTAAATTTAAAAAAATTCAAATAATAACTAAACGAAATACATAATTTAAAAAAAAACAACAAATTTCAAACTGTCCAAAATTTATTCGTTAATTTTCTTCACGTCAGTGGCGTTCGTGGTGGTAAGCATTTTATTTTTTGTCAAAAAACGGCGCACCTCAAATTTTTTGAAAAACTACTATCGTCCCCCTAAAGGAAAATTAATTCTGCTTAGAAAGTGCCTCTTGGATTTTTTTTCGTTTTAACGCCCTTTTTCGAGAAAAAAAATTTAATTTATTAATCATTAAAATTGGCTTTTTTTCGGAATTTTAAATAAAAATTAATAATCTAGATAGCGTCTGTAAATGGTTGTCATATGTCAAACTTTCGAAAAGAGGATATTGTAGAGTGCTTAGTAATTTGCTTTCAAAGTGTTTTAATTAGTTTTTAATAAGTTACCTTTAAAATAAGTAAATAATATGGTGAATTATTCGTTTGAAGAATTAGCCGACATTCATTTTATGTACGGAAAAGGAATTCCCGAAGCAAGACGTCTCTATGAGGATGCATTTCCTGGCCGTCAGTTACCTTGTATAAATACTTTTTCGAATGTCCAAAATACGTTTGAGAGAAACGGGAAAACTCACTGGCAATTTTGTGGATTGTGGGGCGCCAAGAATTGCAGAAAAATGTGGAAAATGAAGAAAACGTTTTAAAAGCGGTGGAACAAAATCCTGCTATCAGTACAAGGCGTCTGGCAAATCAGTTGGGGAATACGAATCATGTGAATGTATGGCGAATACCCGAGAGTACCAGCTTTTATCCCTACCATTTACAAAGGGTTCAAGGTCTCCCTGAAGCAGATTTTCTACCCAGACTAGGATTTGTCAGTGGTTCAGACAAAGAACTGCAGAAAAAAAGGCAATTTATTTCGTTTGTCTTGTTCACCGATGAAGCTTCGTTTACCAGAAATGGTATTTTCAACTTCCATAACGAACATTTCGGGCGGATGGGAACCCCACATCATCCATCAATCGAGGCACCAGCAGCAGTTTTCGATCAATGTGTGGGCCGGGATTATTGAAAATTATCTGGTTGGTCCCTTTATTTTACCCAACAGATTGGATGGACAAGCATACCTGCATTTTTCAGGAAAATCTGCCCATCCTTCTAAGTTCCTCTTAATGTTCGCAGTCATTTTGGTTTATGCACGACGGCGCGCCTTCTCATTTCCCGTCGGAAAAGAGATTATTTTAAACCTTACGTTCCAAGGAAATTGGATTGGGCGAGATGGGCCTATTCCTTGGCCACCCCGATCACCGGACTTAAATCCGTGGACTTCTACCTCTGGGGACACCTTAAGCAACTGGGGTATTCCACCCCATAGCGAATGGGGGCCAAATTAGTGCAACGTGTAACCAATGCTTGTGAAACAATACGCCAAACACCTCGAATATTTCCAAGAGGAGAAAAAATATGCGAAAGCGAATTAACGCATGTATCGAAGCTCAGGGTAGCCATTTTGAGCATTTCATTTGAATTCAAAACTTAATACACTAGTTTTTTTTAAACAAATAAAATTTAGTTGGTAGAATTTTTTTTTCTAAATTATGTATTTCGTTTAGTTATTATTTGAATTATTAATTAATAAAATTATTTAAGCATTGTACATTATTTTCTTTTTATTTTTTTAGTTGCGCAATCTAAAAACTAACTGAAACCTAATAAAACGCAGTGGCGTGACATATTTTTTCTCGTTAATATGACCTAAGATACCCCCGGGGACGCCAATCGAATAAATATTTTAAATGTAATTAATTCAAAAGATACCCATTACTATTGCAAACACACACACCAAATTTAAAGAAAATTGAAAAAAGGTTTTTTAAAAAATTAGTAAAAATCAAAAATTTTTTAAAAATTTCAACGCCCTGTATCTCAAAAACGAAGCAACCGACCCTTGTTTATATGATCTTTTTTCCTATTTTTTAATGTTAAACCCGCCCCCGGGTTTTGTTGACAATATTCTGTAACACCCTGTATATATAGGGGGATTCATAAGGAAATTTCAATACTTTAGATACGTAGTCAGGGTCCAAAAATAAATATAAAAGCCTATACAAGGATGGTTATAATGGAATCGTCTCGTATCGTAGCATGGCGGCAAGAGTATTTACGTAAAATTAAGGAATATCGCCAATCAAAAAGGGAAATAGTATCCCCGGACGAAACTTGGTTCACACATGATCTTGTTAAATATGGTTGGGTGGATAATAGTAATAAGTGTACCGAAGGGGCCCTTTTCGCGGCAAACGAGTAATTATGTTACACGCAGGCAGCAATAAAGGTTTTGTTCCAGCTTTATTATCGTCCGCTAAAAATCTAAAGAATTTATCGGCTGACTACCATGGACGACCGCCAATCTATTCGAAAAGTGGTTTATTGAACAGTTGCTGTCGAATCTGTCTCCAAATTTGTCATTGTTATGGACAATGCGTCTTATCATTCACGTTTAGACAACCCGTTCCCAATAGCAACACAAAAAGGATGATATTCTTAAATTTATGGAGAGTAAAAAACATGGAAATTCCTCAAAAGTCTACAAAAAGGGTTATTGGAAGCTATACAAAAAGAGAACGAATATGTTATCGACAAATTATACGAAGCACATGGTCATACTATTTTACGTCTTCCCCCTTATTACTGCGTATTTAATCCCACAGAGATGATTTGGGCTGCAGTCAAGAACAAACTAAGGAAATATAATCAATCCCCAACTGACAGTGCTTTCGTACTAGAAAATGTAAAGGCAGCTGTTAATGAAGTAAACGACAGTGGTATATGGATGAAATGTGTTCAGCATGTCATAGTGAAAGAAAATGAATATTGTATTTTACCGGCCATTGACCCCATTATAATAAACCCATAGGATAGTGAATTTTGACTTTTCATCAATTATAGGAAATAAAATAAAATCATAAACGGGTGAGTGTTTTCTTATATATTTCTTATATTATATAATACCTACTAATTAAAAAAATGGGTCCTCGTAACTATAAATAATGAGAATAAATTTTCATTATTTTATGTTAAATGCTGCACGCCCATGCCTTATAAAGAAAATGCCGCCTCTAACCGGCGCGGCGTTTCAGTTTTTATGCTGTTCGGATTGACTTCGTATAGACTTTAACTAGAATTATTCATATCCTTGACCATTATTTTTTAGACAACCAATTGGAGATACTTTTATTTATATACAGGGTGTCCGGAAAGGTCATGTCATAAATGATAGGACATACAGAGGAGGTCAAAAAATGTTAGTACTTTATATAAAAAATTTTTCTATTTTGTTTCGTTACCGAGTTATTATCCTTCAAAGTTAGAAAAAATAAAGATAATATAATTCATAGCTGTTAAACGGTTGTCATGGGCACAACGAAATTTGGTAAATTTAATAAGCTCATAGTAGTGCTTCTTTCTTCTTATGTAAATTTTTGTTCATTTCCTTTGTATTATACAGGGTTGGACATTTTTTTTTGTTTATGGTATGTATTTTTGCATACTTTAAAAAAATTGATATTTTGCTGTGATCGTCTAATTCCTTCATCATTTTTCTACAAAAAAGGTATATTTTATCTTAATCGATATCTGTGTGATGATCAGTGTGGAGAAAATTAAATTTTTTTAAAAATAGTCAGCCATTGAACAGAAAATAAACAAGTCACTTCTGTCGCACCTATATGTTTTTTTTTTGAGCTTAAAAGTTTATTTAGATAAAATTTAAGTTTTAGTTAGATTTTATAAAACCCGCTTCCCCACTGTTCGTTGATTTGTTTCTGCTGATGTGGTGACCGACTTCGTTTCGTCAACACGAATAGTGTGTAACAAGCTTAAGTGCATGTGTCAATGATGACGGCCAACCGTTTTCGTTGAGCGTTCTTTCTAGTAAATTAATTGGATACTCAATTAACTAACTAATAACCGTTTTTATTACTCAATTAATTTTATCAAATAACCGTTATGGATAACTTAGCAATGATGAATATGGAGATATGAATCTAATGTATGGGCTTGCCGAAGGTAATGCTGCAAAGCTGTTCGCTTTTATGCTGATCGGTTTCCAAAGAAGGGTTCCGGATAGGAGAACTTCGGAACGAGTTGATAGAAGTTTGCGGAAACTGGTATTCCAAAAGAGTACAAACCTTTTACTACTATTCCTTTAAATGCTTTTTTCTCAGGATCATTAAAACCAAAGCCCGGTGGAGTCGGACGACCAAGACAAAGAAGAACTGTCGAAGCAGAAGAACTGATACTACATTGGTAGAAGAAGATCCAAGTACCAGTATCCGAAAATTATCGTCGGCATCTAACATTACTAAAACTATAGTAAATGACATTTTGCAGGAACAATTACTTCACCCTTATCATATTCAGAAAGTTCACGCTATGTCTGAAGCTGATTATATTCTACGTGTGGATTTTTCCTCAGCTTTTTTGGAAGAACAAAGAAATGACCCAACGTTCATAACAAAGTTCTTTTAGTGACGAAGCTGGCTTTACCCGTGATGGTATTTTTAATGCTCATAATACGCATATTTGGAGTGATGAAAATCCACATGCTATTCTTCAAACTAAGCATCAAGTTAGATTTATGATTAATGTATGGATTGGACTAATCGGCAATTTTTTAATTGGACCTTCATCATTGATGGAAATTTAAATGCCGATAAATATCTAACTTTCTTGCAAGAACATCTTAACCCATTATTGGAAGATGTTCCTTTAAATATTCGAAACAATATGTGGCTAATGCATGATGCACCTCCTCATTTTGGTAGAGCTGTACGAAATTTTTTAAACGATAGATTTCCTAACCGATGGATCGGTCGCGGTGATCCTTTTCCATGGCCACCTCGCTCTCCCGATCTTAATCCACTTGATTTCTTTCTTTGGGGCCATCTTAAAAGTTTAGTATATCAAACGCCTGTAAATACCCGAAACGAGCTTTTAGACCGCATACTTGTGTCCGCCGACTCCATTAAAAATGACCCTCAAATGCTATTTAGAGTACAGTGCAGATGCTTAGAGAACTTCAGAAAATGTATTGACGTTCAAGGTACCCATATTGAACAAATTCCCTAATATTATTACATTGTTTTATTGTTGTTATCTTGTTTTAATGTTGTTATCTCGTTTTCATGTTGTTATCTAGTTTTATTGCTGTTATCGTGTTTTAATTTTGTTTTAAGTCTTTATTAAATTTTTAATAATTTTTTATGTGCCTTATTAAATTTTCATTTTTTCCACAACGGAACGGTGCGTTACATCAATATAATGTACTTTATCTTTAAAGTATAGCTTTTTTTAAAGAAAAAATGATGAGGGAATCCGACAATCACAGCAAAATATCATTTTTTTAAAGATATTCAAAAATACAGACACGGAAAAAATATTCCACCCTGTAACTGAACAAACCCGAAAAGTAGGAAGCGGGTTTTATGAATTCTAGTTTAAACTCAAATTTTATCTTAATAAAGTTTTAAGCTTGAAAAAAATGCATACAGGTGCAACAAAAGTGACTTGTTTATTTTCTGTTCAATGGCTGACTATTTTTATTAAAATTTAATTTTCTTCACAGCGGTGCAAGATATCGATTAAGATAAAGTATACCTTTTTTGTAGAAAAATGATGAAGGAATTAGACGATCGCACCAAAATATTTTTTTTTTAAAGTATGCAAAAATACATACCATAAACGAAAAAAAAATGTCCAACCCTGTATAATACAAACGAACTGAACAAAAATTTACATATGGAAAGAAGCACTACTATGAGCTTATTAAATTTACCAAATATCGTTGTGACCATGACAACCGTTTAACAGCTATGAATATCTTTTTTTTTCTAACTTTGAAGGTTAATAACTCGGTAACGAAGCAAAATAGAAAAAAAAATTATATGAAGTAGGGTGAAGTGGGGTAACAGCGCCTACAAAACTGAATTTTTTAGAGTTAATACGTCGCTATCAATTACTTGCTGCCCTTAAAAGATTCCCTATTTTTTTGGAAGTGCCTGTATATAGGACCCATACAATAGTGAATCGGCAACTTTTATAATTTTACCAAAAACATTTATTATAAATTTATATTTTTATTTATGTAAGTAGTCTTTCCCCATGACAGGGGCAAGTGCAGCAAACGCCTATAAAACCAATATGTTTTAACGTAGAAGTAGTATGGGGCAAGAGCGTTAAACTACAAAGGGTATCAACTCATTTGCGATTTTTGCGGTTGCCATATTTTTTGAACCAAATGCAATACAAAATTTCTCTTGTGTGATTTCGCACTCAGATAAAAACCATAAACCATATTTTGTTAATACCTAGAAAGTTCAAATAAAAAAGGGAAACTAATGCCACACTTACCTAAATTTTTTTAATTTTTACTTTTAAACATTATTTAAAAAAAAAATAAAACAGGAGAAAAATTTTTTAAAAAAGGATGGGACCAAAAATGCCCAACTCAAGGTAAACAACTTAAATATTAAGATAAAAAAAAAACTATTCTGTTAACCTACCCACCTTAAACATTAAACTAAATATTATAAAAAATGCATTTTTTCGTTGAAAATTGTAAGTTCATTCTAAAGATACCCGAAAAAATTACGAAAATTTAAAACTTCCCCCGCGGTAACATTAGGTGGAGGTAGGATGGACAAAGGAGTTTTCTACTTCCGAAAAATCTTCAACGACGGGCCAAGTAAATACTGGATTTTCTGAGAGAAAATTTTTTTTTTACTCTTCTAAGAAAATTTTATTAAGGTAATGTTTCTTGGAATCCACCTCTGAATCTTCCCAATAAAATATTTTATTGAATTTTTTTCTTTTTTATTTGTTGGACCCAGTCACCTATTTTGACCTTCTACATTTCTGTCGTAAAACACTTCATCATTTTTTTGGTTCACAACGTCAACCAAAGTTTCATAGTCACTCTCAGAATCATTTAATACTAATCATCCACCCGTTTTCACCCGGAAATATTTTCATAATTTTTATTTTTTTAAAATTTTTTGTTTTCTTTTTTTTGGGGACAACTTTCCCCTTTTTCTTTTATATTTTCTTTTAAAACGATTTCTAACTTCATCACTAGTAATATCTCGGGTCCCCGTGAAACTCTTTTTCTGCTCTTTTTTATGTTATTTGATGCTGATCCTCTACAAGTATTTAAAAGCAATTCTTCAAAACTTATTGTTATTTCCTTGTCACTATTATGTGATATATCCAAATTATCATTTTTTTCTTCTTCGAGCTCTTGATGTGAGCTACAGGGAACCGGGGAATCACTGGTATTATTGTTGTCTTCTGACGTATTTTCTTGGCATATTGTGATGTTGTCTTGGGTTTGTTTTAACTTCCAACGCTTGAGTTGTTCCGGATCATACTTTTCGTCAGGTATTACGTTTTGATTGTAAGGGTATATGCCACCTTTTTTAAAGCCTTCAATAATGAGCTGTGGATTTGCCTTACTCCATACCGTTCCAATCATTTCAGCAAGTTTATTTTTAGGCAAAGTTTTTTCCAAATTCTTCTTTGCCATTTTACTAAATTTGTATCCCAATGTACCTTTATCAATTTAAAACTGCCAAGTCTAGTGTTGTAATTAGGTACTCACTGTGCGGGGGTAGTTTTATAATTACAATGTCGTTCTTAATTGACTCTTCTATAATATCTATGTCGAAATGTGAAGCATGTCCATCATAAATAACCAAAAAGGGTCCTAAGTTTGGTATGAAACTTTTTATAAAAATTTTTAAAAACAGATGATTCCATCCAGCCATTTTCTGTTGCCGCATATGTTGTTCCTGGGTAGTCCAACCTTTGTCAGCAACCCAAGTGCGTCCCAAACATTTTTTCCTTTATATAATTAAGGGTGGACCTTTTGTACCATCAGCAGCTGCAGCAAATAAGACAGAAGTGTTTGATTTTCCGATCCAGCTGTTATTCTGGTTGCTTCTGTTCCTTTTTGTCCCACGACTTTTGTTTTTGTTGGGTCGCTACAAAAACTTGTTTCCTGTCCATGTTCCATATTTGATTAGACGATCCATGTAGTAAGAAGGAGTTTATTCACATGAGTCTTAAAAATTTGGAGCTTTGGAGAAGGAAAAGCTTTTGCGGGTAGCAGGTTACATAGTCTGGACAGTTTAGGGATATAGGAATTATCAAAGTGGGAACCTCGGGGCCTCTCAAGTTGGACTGTAAAAGGATGCATAAAAGTGGTTCTCCGTGTTGCTCTGTTGAGAGCTACCAGAAAAGGAATTATACTGGCCAACTTCTCGGAGCAGAAGCTGGAAAAATACCTGTAAAAGAGCGACAGATCCCCTAAGTCTGCCGGTGGGCAAGAAAAATAGGCTTTCCTGTAAGCGTGGGATCACTTATAAGATGAACAGATGTTCTTTGAATGGTGTCGAGAATTATACGAGTTGTAGGAGACGCCATTTCCCAGACATGAGAACAATATTCTAAAGATTGGTCTGATTGGGGATACATACAGAGTATACAGATTAAAGGAAAAAAATACTTTCTGGCTTAAAAGAAGAACTCAAGTTGTTTTGCATGGATTCATCTGCTGCTGAGGCTATGTAATGTGTTTGTGCCAGTTAAGATAATTCTCAAAGGTACGCGAACCAGATTGAATGACTCTTTGTTCTGCAGAAATTGGCAGCTCATATGTGACCAATGAGCAATGGCAGACTTTTTTTACGACTGCGAACATGACTGTGTTTTGGAGGCATTAAACTGGACAAGATTTTTGGCGCCACCATCCAAGATTAGTTTAAGGTCTTGTGAAAGAGATATCTGCATTCCCCTGTGTTTGTTTTCAAAACTAGGCTTACAGGCAGGCTTAAAAATTAAATATTAGATTGGAGGGTACTATCGTCAGCAAAACTGAATAGGATTGATTTTGGAGGAGAGCAGATAAGTGACGAGGAAAAGAACCAGAGCTGGTGCTAGTACTGAGCCCTAAGGCACTCCAGCAATAATTTGGTAAAAGCTGGAAGAATGACCATTTACAATAACTGGTATACGTCGATTAGAAAGAAAACTGGAGAGCCAAGAACAAAGCTCAGGTGGAAGACCGTAAGAAGGACGTTTGTTAAGAAACCCATCATGCCAGACCTGCTCAAAAGCTTTGGATGTGTCAAGAACAACCATCTGGGATTCACCAAGAAACTCAAGGGACTTGTTTCACTTTGTAACGGAATCCATACTGTCTGTCATGTAAAATTTTGTGTTTTCAAAGATATGTGAATAAATGAATTTTTATATTTTCTTAGAAACAACTGAAAGAAGAGATATAGGTAAATAGTTGGAACGAAGAGTTTTGGACCACTTTTTGGGCATTGTACCGATTATTAAAAATAATACAATTTTCTGCGAATTTAATAATAAAATTCTTCCATATGATCTACAAAAAAACCTATTTGCTAACTTTTTTTTTAATCTTTGTGACAGATCACAAAGGATCGATGCCTAAGTACTAGAGTACCGTGAGTGCCGGGTTTTCCGATGTTTAACGCATTCTTCCCCCAGTTCCGTCAACGCTGTCCAAGCACTGAAAGATGCAACTGTTGCATTTCACAGTACCTTTTGACAACGCGGTAGTGTCATCGCAGACGTTATTTTTAAATAACTTCTACCTAAATGTCTCCTCGGTTGGGGATTGAACCTGGGTCGCCTGGCAAGCAGAGACTATCCACCACGCTACCGAGGCGACAATATAAAGTGGAAGGATTAAAGCAAAAGTAATTTATTTTCCGACTGAATTCTTAAAATATGTAACTGGTTTAAAATTTTATAATTATTATAAAAAAACTGCTCTTAATACGTTTTAATACAGGCCTATGAATAATTTATTACTTTACCTGGCCGGAATTAAGTGTTAAAAATGGCTCGGCTTTCAGTATTTGAGCAAGCAGGGAATTCAAAAATTCCTCAGGGTCTTTTTCTTCACTCGTCAAACCCGAGACAGAGCTTAATCTATCCAATAGTTTCCTTAACTTCATGACATTGTCAGCACTGACATATAAATTTTTTCTTAATGGATTAACAATTTCTTCTCTTAATACCCTCTGAACCTAAAACAAAACCAGTAGTAAAGAACATATAGGCCTGCAGTTATCTAGTTATTTTACAAAATATCTTTATTTTAAAGTCCCATAACCAAAATATAAAAAACCCGTAATAGTATATGACGTATCAAGTACAGAAAAGTGGAATTTTACTTGACAAGTATGATACATTTGAATCCGAGCGAAGCAAGGATTCAAATACCATACGAGTCAAGTAAAATCACTTTTCTGACGAGGTGCATATACTATTTTTTCGCATTTTGTAGATAATTGCCTATTTTGCATTTCTTTT
>JAHBCN010021492.1:0-14094 GCA_019359885.1 Listronotus oregonensis | reverse complement strand
CATTTTTGTGTTTATTTATTTATTATTTATAATACAACTACCCAGACAGAGTTTTCCAATTATGGGGGGGGGAAAATTGACATAAATATTTAAGACAGAAAATATTATAATAAAATAAAATGTTTAACAATAGTTACCATAAGATAAATAAAGAACAGTTCTTAAATATACACTTTTAAATTATAATCACTTTTCTTTCATATTTTTAGACCAGAAATAATCAATTAACTTTAAAAAAAAAAAATTTCGAAAAAATATCAAGATCATTTTTTTTTTTTTCATAGTTTCTACACATTAATGAAGGGGCAAAAACATAAGTGGGTTTTGTTCGTGGAACTGGCAAATAAAAAAAGGAATGACTAATCCCAGTCTGTAGGGAGGGCCCGTGAAATTTAAGTACCATCCAGTTTAAACCAAAAAAAGATATTTAGCAACACGTCTCTGAATCTTTTCATGCTACTAGAATGAATTTCATAGGTCGGGTACCAAATATGGGGCCATACTCCAGCTTAGAACCAAAAAGGCATTAAACAGAACAATTAACGACTTTATATCACTAAAGTCACTTGAATTCCCAAAAAAACCCAAGCTTCTATAAGAACTTAACACAATTTAAATAATATGATTTACAAGAGACAACTTAGATCAAAAGTGATTCCCAAATCCTTAAAGTGAAAGCATTTTTGCAGTTCAGTTTGGTTCTTTTTATAAGAAAATTAATCGGTGTCATTTTTGGAGTAAACGTCATCGTACAACATTTTTTTATATTTAAAGGCAGCTTATTTTTCACACCACCGACTTAAAGTTTCGTTTTATCCTGCGATTCACAATTCTCCCAAGAGAAAATTTGACAATATAATTTTAAATTATCAGCGTAAAAAAGTTTTTGGATTTAATATGTTGGTGATGTCATTCACAAAGATGTTAAAAAAAAAAAGAAAAGGACTGAACCTTGCGGCACTCCGGAAGTAGCACATTTAAAAGACTAAAGCCACGGACTGTACAGTTAGTTGCCTATTAATTAAATAGATTCTATAAAAAGTAGTTAATTATTATTTAAACCAAACTATCCTTTGCAAGCAAAATACCATGATCGAGCTGGTCAAACGCCTTACAAGAGAAATCTGTATAAATAACATCAACCTGACCACCACAATGCAGACTTTCTGAGATATACTGCTTAATCGTTAATAGGTTGGTAATTGTTGAGCGATCTGGAAAAAAGCCATGTTGATCATTAATTATAGTTCGTTTACTGTAAGCAAAAATTATTTTATATAAAACTATTTCAAAAACTTTGGGAAAATTATTTGATATTACAATTGATCTATAATCCTTTAAGTTACACCTATCACCCTTTTTAAATATTGGGAATACCCAAAGCTCTTCCAGATCTCCGGAAAACAGGAGAACCCCAAAAAGATAATTTAAAAAAAGATCAGTTGGTGGTTTTGCGAAATTAGGGACAAAAGCCGGGATGCCCTCTGGACCAGCAGTGGACTTAGGCTTAAGACCCTTAATTGCCTGCAATACGACATTTTCTTCTACCATAGGTATAGAAACAGAAGATAAAATGTTTAAGTTTTCTTCATTAATAAATTGAAGATTTGAGGATTCAGTATAATTGGGTTTCTACAGGGTGTCTGTAAAAGGTCTTTACAGAAACTACATATTCTTAAGACCAAAATCACCCAATTTAGTAAATTTACCTTAATACAAAGTTGCTTAGTTTGGGCGCTAGGCAGCGCTGAAGTGACAATTTTAAAATCGTTTTTCTGGATTAATTCAAAAACTGCTCATACCTTTTTGCCAAAATTTGATACATTGATTAATATCAGTCTATGGGCGTAGAACCTAGGTTTTTTTAATAATTGCTTGTTTCAGATTGTTACGCCAATGGAATAAGAAGGGTTTGGGTACAAATTCAGATCAACCAACCTATTTTCTATAAAAAAGGAACTCCTGACTCAATTTCTCTAAAGTCTTTCGAGCAATTTGCATTTTAAAAATTTGCAGTACCAAAAAATCAAGTTACAGGATGTCTCTCTCTAAAAAAACCTCATTACATATTGCTTAGACCAAAATTAGCCCAATTGAGCAAATTTATCTTTTTACAAAGTTGCTTAGTTTGGGCACTAGACGGCGCTGAAGCTTTAAATGTTTTTTTTTGGTTATATTTAAAACGGTCTAAGTATACGGTTTTGCCAAAAGTTGGTATGTTGGCATAGTTTTACCGATCAAAAAAAAAAAAAAAACGAATATTAAAAGCAATACATGAGACTTGAGTACTTGGGTTTTTTAGTATTTTTTGTTTTTAATTTCTACACCAATGGAAGATAAGATAATAACGAACAATAACAATCGTTTGTCAGGTGTAAGGTCATGTTGTATAGTCTGTCTCAAAGTATATCGTTACGGCTTTTGACGGACCATGCCCCAATAAACCTTTAACGATTTTATTACCTATTGTTATTAGGGTTTTATTCATAAGGGAAGGGGTGGTTTAGGTAGTTCTTGAGTATTAACCATTAGGCATATAAATATGTTGGCTAATATTTTAGTGGCAGTGTTGAATAACCCTTTTTTTTCTGTCGTTTCGAAAAGGTTGTTTTACGAGAATATAACTATGTCCGTCGAAATAATTTTTTGTCATTAGATGCAAAACAGGTTGTGAATAAAGTGTATGAAACTTTAATCAGTAGAGGTCTAAAATTTAAAAAAGAAGCTTTAAAAGAAACCTGTCTACTTACAAAAACTCCAATATCATCGATAAGGGATATTATTATTGGTGAAGAATTGAACGAAAGAAAAAAAACGTAGTGATTTTCAATCTCACCCCCTATATATATATATATATATATATATATATATATATATATATATATATATATATATATATATATATATATATATATATATATATATATATATATATATATATATATATACAAAATTTTATATACTCATATTCTAGTAATTTCAGGGGTTGCAAATATACTGGGGGAGAAGAGAAATTATGTGTTTAAATATTTTTTTCAATTAAACAAACTTACGGGACCTCGCAGTGAATAGGGGTGCTGGGTGGGTAGGTAGGTTTAAAGTGAGTGGACTTTTCACGCCCTCCACTGCTGACCGCTCGGTCTATTGTGGCTCACACCCATTAATATTTCTCCCAATAGAATCAGACACCGAACATGACTGGGTCTTGGAGCATTAAACTGAACAAGATTTTTAAAGCCTCAAATTCAAGAAGAGCTTATGGTCTTGTGAAAGTGATATTTGAATTGGCTCTTGTTTTTCTAATAAGGGGTATTTCGGGTATGTTAGCCTTGGATTTGCAAGACAAAACCGTATGCCTTTCAGGCATTTTGTTACTATATTGTAAGTAACAAACAATAAAAGGGTTAATGAGACAACGGCACACCGCGAGTATAGTTACATAATCACCACACTGTCGCACACAAAAACGGGACTCCGGCTCTGTCAAAAGATATTGTATTGTAGGTAGGCATCACATTACAATATTTTGGGAAATTTTATAACTGCGCAGGATCGAGGGGGCTTCTCTGACAGTAGTTTTCATAGTGGACCGGACACTTTTTTTCAAATATGCCATAGTATTAGGCTTCCATTAACCTTCAAACTTCCTTGAACTTAATATATAAAAAAATGTGTTACATATTCATATTTGAATTTAAAAAATAAAAAAAAATTACAGATCCAATGATTTTCATATTGAACAAAAAGTGAGTGATGTGAAAATTGAGGACACACACAAAATTACATTTGAAGATGGAAAATCTGACGAAACAACCTTCGGAGACTGGAAAATAAAAAATGAGGAAGTAGAAATTAAGGCAGAAGACCAGGAGCAACCGGAGACCAGGTAGGATATCAACTTAAAAATAACTTTATGTATCATATGTACTGGGTGTCCAGATAAGAAAGGACGCCGGATGTATCTCAGAAAATGTTTATCGCTCAGCGTTGGAGAAAAAATATTTTTGGTAAAAGTGGTCAAACGAAATAGCTAGAAATTATTTTTAAGTTTCTGAAATGGCCGCTGGAGGGCGTAACTGCAATCTTAAATCTAAAAAAGTGATGTTTCTGTAAATTTTGCTATATTACCCTAACAAAAAATACCTGATCTTTAAAGTCGAGCATAATTGAACCTTTTTTGTTCGACGACTTTTGCTGTATCTCTAAAAATAAAGTGGTGGAGAGTATTTAAAGGTTTTAACAAGCTTAAGCTAGTTGACAAGAGCTTTTCTTGGGCTGTAAATGTTATAATATTTGAAGTTTTGTTAGTTTTACATGTCGCCACTAAAGGGCTTTTTTCGATATTGCGACAGAAATGGTTAATTTTCTCAAAAAATTAAATGTATTGGTAAAAAATTTTTCTATGAAAAAGTAGTTAAATAATGCTTAAACAAGCTAAAATTTAGGCCAAAGAAAATTTTATTCATCAATATCTCAAAAACTATAAAACCTACTATATATCCAAAATTATATATTAAAAATCATATACAAAAAAACAAAAGATATTCTACGCAACTATTGTATTCTACCGAAATCCTTAATGCTCGATCCCTCTTTGTGTATTCCTTATGTGTTTTTGTTTATAAAAATTCTAAACTGAAACAATATATTAACCATTCTCATGACACAAGATCGAAAACCAATAAACAACTATTAATTCCTAGCAGCAATACTAATGTTAATATTAGATCGATTAACTATCTAGCACCAAAAATTTATAATTTAATCCCAAAAGAAATAAAAAACATCGTAAATATAAAAAAGTTTGGCTATTTCTGTAAAGCATTTATTTCAACCAACTCTCATAAATTTGATGTATTATTTTAAATATAACTGTGATATTACTTATGACTGAATAAACTAAATAGCAGATTTGAGTATGCACATACAGGGGTTCAGTTCCCTAGGTTCATTATTTATATCATTAATGTGCAATACAATATGGTTTATAATTATACTGTAATATGTATATTGTAAAAACACCAAATTCTGAATATATTATTATTATTATTATTATTACTAGAAATTTTATAAAACATTACTGATGAATTTTTACGGAACCTTTAATTTAGGTAATACAATCTTTTCGTCTAAATGCAATACTTTACGAGTTATAATAAAACTTCCATGGGTATACCTTAAAAAAATCCTGATTTGATTTATTGATTATAACTCGTTAAGTATTGCATTTAGGTGAAAAAATTATATAACATAATTAAAGGTTTTGTAAAAATACATAATTCATGTTGTATAAAATTTCTTGTAGCTTTTATACTTTTTGAGGTATTGAGGTATAAAATTTTCTTTGGCCTTAATTTTAGTTTTCGCGAGCTTGTTTAGGCATTATTTAGGTACTTTTTTATGAAAAAAAAATCATACCAATGAATTTACTTTTTTTGAGAAAATTATCATTTCTGTCGGAATGTTGAAAAAAGTCCTCTAGCGGCGACATGTGAAACTAACAAAACTTCAAATGTTATAACAATTATAGCCCAAAGAAGCTCTTGTCAACTAGCCTAAGTTTGTTAAAATCGACTTAGCCGTTTTGAAGATACAGAGTGTTTTTTACGAAAACCTTTAAATACCCTCCACCACTTCATTTTTAAGGATACAGCAAAAATTGTCGAAAAAAAAGGTTCAAATTATGCTCATAATACAGCAATATTCACAGAAACATCTCTTTATAGATTTAAGATTGCAGTTACGCCCCCTAGCGGCCATTTCAGAAACTTGAAAATAATTTCCAGCTATTTTTCTTGACCACTTTTACTTAAAATATTATTCCCCAACGCTGTGCGATAAACATTTTCTTAGATATAGCCGGCGTCCTTACTTATTTGGACACCCGGTACATTACATCTACAGTGGCAGCAAATGCCAGGAAGATTTTATAAATTTAGATAAAACAAGGAAGTTTAAAGGTTAATGGAAGCCCGATGCTGTAAGTAGGTAGGTAGGTTTAAAGTGAGTGGGTATAACACCCTTCCACCGCGACCGATCGGTCTATTGTGGCTCACACCCTTTTATATTTCTCCCACCAGGTCCAGACTCCTAATAAATCTGATGATCCTGTTGGAAGAAAGATCTTTCACCTCCCCCGGCAACAAGGTGTCATTGCCGAGGATTGCGAATATTAGTCGTGCCAGTGCTGGGCACGAACACAGTATGTGTTCTGCCAATTCATCCTCCTCCATGCACATGCGGCACTCGGCGTCTTCCGCTAGGCCGATTTGTGCATGTAGTATTTTAATCTGCAGTTTTCCGTGTACAGTCCCACTAGAGTTTTAAGGTGTACCCTTGATTGCTCCAGTAGTTTGACAGTACATTGATGGTTCAGTGGGCTTATGAAGGCCTTCGAGTGTCTGAGACCCGGAAGTCCATGCCAGTACCGAAGATTTTCTCTTTGTGTCCAAGCTGATATGAACTGCTCCGCCATTCCATAAGATATAGCGGTGACCGGTTCCGGCCCTGTGAATTTTGTTTCCGCCGTCCTTTTGGCAAGGAGGTCTGCGGATTCATTACGAGATGTATGGTGGTAAAATTTTCAAAAATAAATAATTTAATATTAATATCTGTAATATCACTTAAGATATTTTAATAAACTTTGGCATACATGTACTATGTCTATGTATCAAGAAGCATTTTTAGTGTACCACATTTTTTTTTAAATGTTCATCTGTGGCGTTCGTACGGAATTTGACCTGCCTATTTTGGCAGACAATGATGAAACACCAATGATTTCTCTTAAAATAAAACATATTTTTGAAATCCCCAATCATTTCTAAACAAAGTTGGTTACTTGATTTTTTTTAATCCGATGCACGGTTTTCGCTTAAAAAAATAAAAACCGTTTTTCTGCATGATCATAACAATATGGGTAAACAATATCACCATAGGTTTTTTATAGTTTATTTTGATTTCTGGGAATGTCAAATTAAAAGAAAAATTATTTGGCTTTTCTCCAGAATAAAGATATTTATATATTTTTTAAAAAATTATACGTTTTTTAGAGATTATTATGGAGAGCTAGTCTGCTCCCGCAATAATAGTAACAAAAAACATAAAAAGGTTTAATTCTTTATAAAATTGAATTGTTTTAAGTACTATAATAAAATAATTATTTTTATGAAATTATATAAAAATAGAAAATATACTTACTTGAGAACATTGGCAACGCGTTATAAGATATATATGTTATTTCAAACTTATTGGTTATTGACGGACGGGTGTAGCACATAAATTATTTGATTATATTACTTAAAACAGATAAGAAACTAAAAAATTGTGTTTTATTAACTGACATTAACTTCTGACATGACTTTTAAAAAAATAGTTACTGGTAAAGGTACACGTGTAGGTACCTTTAATATTTAAAAAATATGTATAAAAAAGTAAATAAAACTTTTAGCCATATAGATAGGTTTTTATAGTTTATTTTGATTTCTGGGAATATCAAATTAAAAGAAAAATTATTGGCTTTTCTCCAGAATAAAGATTTTTATATATTATTTTAAAAAATTATACTTTTTTTATAGATATTATTATGGAGAGCTAGTTTGCTCTCGCAATAATAGTAACAAAAAACATGAAAAGACATAAAAAGGTTTAATTCTTTATAAAATTGATTTGTTTTAAGTACTATAATAAAATAATTATTTTTATGAAATTATATAAATATAAATATAATAAATATAAATAACTTGTACTTGATTAGTTTTTATGAAGATACTTGGATTTTTACTTGATTTGAAGTATTTATTTAAGTACTTGAAGTATTACGATGTACTTGAAGTAAAAAAAAGTACTTTAAGTAAAGAAAGTACTTCAAGTAAATAAAAAGTACTTGAAGTAAACAATCAACCAAGTTCTCGAATTTATACGCCTTAGATAATCGTACAAACAAGTTAAAACAAGAAATACGCGCAACCGCGGTTGTTTCTATTGTATTGCATTACAGCGCTCATTTGAATTGGATTAAACAGCAAGACAAGTCTTAACTATTACTGAGAGTTAGACCGACGATTTTTTTCGAAATCAATGCTTATAAAAAATCCTTTATTTTGATACCCAATTTGTTATATTTAATAATGATTACTAACAGCCATTTTTTATGACAATTTTATTATCGAACGCATTCAGAATACGAAACAGTTTCCAAATCATTCCCGAAAATGTCAAAAACGTGACAGTTCAAGAATATTCTATTGGTGCGATTTGACGTTTGATGGAGCGGTTTCCCAACTATTTCGTATTGTGAATGCGTTCATTATTACCTTCATTTGAACGAAAACCCCTGTATTTTAATAGGCAACTTAAACAAAATTTCCACTAATAAAATGGAAACGACATCAAAATTAAAGTTAGGTTGTTCTGACTTGATTTTGTGTTGATGGGAAATTAAAATATTTCCCAAGAATTTTTTTTTGGGTGCCAACCTGCTGTAGGCACCCATATGAGAACACTCGCTTTTGACAGATGTATCGGATGTCAACGGGTGCCAACCCGTTGGCAACCACAGGGAAAAAACCCATTTTGGGAAAAAACAATATTTCCTATAATAGTTTAAGGCCCAAGCGCTCACCCGAGTACGGCATTGTAGGCCTGTTGCCATAAATTTACATACGAAATTTTACATTATTTCGGACATCGGATGCATAAGATCCGGACTTAAAACGACACACTTAGCAACCCTACTTGTTTTCCTAACTACAGTTTTTACCTACTGGCCTACTTTCCAATGACATAGCGCTCAGTCCTTAAAGCTTTTAGGAGTTGTTGGAAAACCCCGTTTACGTTAGTACTTTCTATAATTTCTCAATACTTTTTGTTATAATTATTTAAATAATTAGACCTTATTTGTAATGTAATTGTTACAGTTTTATTTTCTTCTAATACTTTTTTGTTTTCCAGCATGCTTGTTAATTGCTTTGCTAAGGAAAAATACGAAGATCATTCATACCAAAACGGAAATCATTGTAATGATCAAACAACGCAAAGAAGAAATATAAAGAAGCCACTTACTCATCAACTCAAACCTCTTCAAGTGTTGAAATGCAAACAATGTGATTATCAAACTATCATTGAAAATAATTTTATGAAGCACAGTGTGCAACATAAAACTCCACAAGAAGTTAATATGTTTAAATGCGATCGGTGTGACTTTCACACACTGGAAAAAGGAAGTTTAAAGAGGCACGTCCTCCGACATAAAAATCCTAAAGATGTTAATATGTTTAAATGCGGTCAATGTGATTATCGAAGTGTTAGAAAAGGCGATTTAAATAAACACGCCCTCCGACATAAAAATCCTAAAGATGTGAATATGTTTAAATGCGATCACTGTGATTTTCAAACACGGTACAAAAAATCTTTAAAGAGGCACGTCCTACTACATAAAAATTCCAAAGATGTCAATTTGTTTAAATGCTATGATTGTGATTATCAAACACTGGAAAAAGGCAATTTAAATAAACACGTCCTAAGACATAAGAATCCTAAAGATGTTAATATGTTTAAATGCGATTATTGTGATTATCAAAGTGTTCAAAAAGGCGATTTAAATAGACACGCCCTTCGACATAAAAATCCTAAAGATGTCAGTTTTTTTAAATGTGATCAGTGTGATTATCAAACTGTTAGAAAAGACAGTTTAAAAGGGCACGTTCGCTTACATAAAAATCACAAAGATGTCAATATGTTTAAATGCGATCATTGTGATTATAAAACATTACAGAAAGGAAACTTTAATATACACGTCCTCAGACATAAAAATCCTGAAGAAGTTAATATGTTTAAATGCGATCACTGTGATTTTCAAACAAGGTACAAAAAATCTTTAAAGGGGCACGTCCTCCTACATAAAAGTCCTAAAGATGTCAACATGTTTAAATGCGATCATTGTAATTATCAAACATTACATAAAGGAAGTTTGGAGATACACGTCCTCCGACATAAAAATCCCAAAGAAGTTAATATGTTTAAATGCGATTACTGTGATTTTCATACATGGTACAAAAAATCTTTAAAAGGGCACGTCCTTTTACATAAAAGTCCCAAAGATATCAATATGTTAAAATGCTATCATTGTAATTATCAAACACGGCAAAAAGGAAGTTTAAAGTGTCACGTTCTCCGGCATAAAAATCCTAAAGATGTTAATATGTTTAAATGCGATCAATGTGATTATCAAACATTACATAAAGGAAATTTGAGGAAACATGTCCTGCAACATGAAAAGTATTCGAAAAGGCGATTTAAATAAGCACGTAACATGACATTAAATCGCGATAACTAGCCCGAGATTTACCTGTTTTTGGTTGCTGGCCTGTTTTTGCTGAAAATAGAGGTGTTTCCGATTTCAATTTTTCGTGGGAGAACGTGAAATCAGATTTTATGTTTAGTAATGGTATTTGTTTATGTTTTATTGTAATTATTTCTATTACCATTTATTTGTGAATGAGAGTTTTAATATTTGTTTTCTTTAAATATGCGTTTTGTTTATTTTAAGAAAATTGCTTTCTTTGTTTAAATTATGGAATATCATATTTTTTATTAATGTTTAACGTAATATTTTAGCAAAAACAACGTATTAAATGCACAATTAAAAAAATATATAGGTTCAAGGATGGACGTTAATATAGTCTGACCGCTTCAATATAACACTAAATTTTAGCTTTTTGTATGGTATTTCTTTCTAAAAAACATACAATTCAACCTCTTGAGCCTCAGGCAACACAAGAACACAAAATATCGAAATATTTAATATGGTCCATGTTTGATTGATTGAACTGATTGAAAATGATTGACATGACACAATGATTTCCTTCCCTGTAAACGATTTTTTTGTAGACAGGACAAATTGTAACAGGAAAACGTTTCCAACTAAAGTTATATAAAAAGTAGACAATTTATTTTACGTTTTTGTTGGTATTATAATAGTTTAAGTTATTTTTAGCTTTTTTCATTGTGCCATATATTCTGAATATTATTTATTATAAAAATACTTTTACTACACGATAAATAACTTTATCTTCTAACGTTTCTTTTTGTCCGTTACAATATAATGTACGAAAATCAGTCAACGCTTCACAATCTTGACAATTCATTTAAATTTCAAGTAAGCCATTGGTCACTTAAGATTTTACTATTTATATATAAAAAAAATAATTGTTTTTGTTAAAGTAATAATGTTTGCGGTATTTTTACTTTTTAATTCCAAAATCGCATCAAACTTTGAGAGTTGATGTAATAATTTGTTGTGTACGTTGTGTTTTTGAAATAATTAATCATTTAGTGATTGTAGTACCTACTTTAAAATATAATATGTGTTTAATGTAGTGATTTTTTTGTATATAGTGTTTTTTGATGTGTTCGGACAACAACATGACTTGCGTAATTTTTCTGTCATATCCGTTCTCTTTCTTTCGGTAACCGAGGTTATATAAGGTTCAAAACTCTTGTGATCTGGCTCATTTTAAAACCCAGGGTAAACTAATTTGCTAAACTAAAAGCAAAAAGTTAATCTGTGTTCTTTTAGTTCAAGATAAATCCTTTATAGCAGGTAATAAATAAATATCTTCATAGGTTAGGTAAATTTTTAAATTTTATGAATCCTTTTATTATTTAATAAAGTTATATTTCTCTTAAAATTAAAAACATTCTCTAAAAGTCATTTTGGATATATCTTATAACAGGTATTTCTTTTGTTACAGCACATCTAGGTTAAACTATTACACCGGTACACAAAAAAAAAAGTTGTTTGTACTTTTGACCGGACCCATCTACGAACATGTATTTACACCCGCTGAATCCGAATTTGAAGTCAGTGTTGCCTGCTCACCCTCCAGATTTAGGTACATATTTTTTTTATAGCTGTGACTGAAGTTTTTTGCAATTTTTTTGGGTTTTTTGCATTTTACTCAAATCTGGAGAGTGATCGGGCCAAACGGACTTTAAACTCGGATTCAGCGGGTCTAAATACATGTCCGAAGGTGGGTCCGTCAAAAGTACAAACAACTTTCTTTCGGTGTGCCGGTCACCCTCAGATTTGAGTAAATAATTTTTTTATCGCTGTCACTGCAGTTTTTCACATTTTTTAGGTTTTTTTTCACTTTACTTAAATCTGGAGGGTGACCGGGCCAAACGGACTTCGGATTCAGCGGGTCGAAATCAAGGAAGTTTAAAGGTGTATGGAAGCCCATTGCTATGGCCCATTCGATCAAAAAATGTCCAGCCCAGTATGAAAATAACTGTCAGAGTTGGCCCCGCCGATTTTGCGCAATAACGAAATTCCACGAAATAATTTAATGTGTTGCCTACTTACACACTGATAAATCAGTGTGTAGTTAGGCAACACATTATACTTTTGTAATGGATTCATGACGAAAGGCTAAAGATATAATCTTGAAAGGTTAGTCCCTAGTACTTGTTAGGTCATCAGTCTATTGCACGTATCAAGCCATTGACCGTGAAGGCTAACAGATACTTATAATGTTATGTTATTATTTAAATATTAGTTTATATAACAAGACTGATATATTATTGTAAACTGTGTATAGTAAATGATGTTTGTTTAATGTTTAAATATGTATATAATAACTTGATTTATACACATTAAGATTAGATACGATTAGATATTATATTTAGATGCAGTAAGATAAGTTTATACCATTTTGTAATTTTATAGTAAAGTAT
Source organism: Listronotus oregonensis (assembly GCA_019359885.1). NCBI lineage: Eukaryota > Metazoa > Arthropoda > Insecta > Coleoptera > Curculionidae > Listronotus > Listronotus oregonensis. Next base: position 1,362 of record JAHBCN010021492.1, on the reverse strand, counting down.
GTTTTATACAAAGTCTCTTGTTTGACTTCTTGACGTGTACCAGATACTACGAACCAAGTACAAAGCAGAAGTACACCACATGGCGACCCTGCCATGAGAAGTACACCACATGGCGACCCTACCAGTTACATGTTGAGAAGTCAGGAAAAGTGCATGCCGTCCAGTGATATGGTAAATAGACGCTAATATGGGCAAATCATCTTCCAAACATGCGGAAATTACTGACTCTGGAGTAGTCAATTCAAATTTCATCGTGGAACAAGAAAGCATCCAAGTGCCTACCGATGTAAGAGTTCTACTATATATATTGACAGTTGTTGTTGTATTGTTGTTTCTACTAAAAATAAAGCAGACCTATCGAAAGCAACTTAAGAAGAATCTCTCCAGAAGTATGTATTTCAAAACTCCAGCAGCAGAACCCAGCGTAGTTTGGAAGTCCCAGAACCAGAACACTGAACAGCGTTGGACATAACCCCACAGCAAGGATCAACCCTCAACCCAGAACACAGACAGCAGTATAGTATGTAAGTTTATTAGGGAAAAACATTTTTATTATTATTATTTGTATATTTTTTTATTATGAACATTGTGTTAAAGTCTGCTCGACGCTCAAGTGCTCTCAAAACATTTTATTAGTCTGAAAATTATTATTTTTTTTAATTTTATTACAATATTATGGTATTTAATTCGCTAAAAAGCATGAGTCCTCGTATACTCAGTTAAATTGTGCGACATTATAAAAAAAGAGCCAAAAGAACGCCGACTAGATTTAGTTAGAGTAAATAATTTAATTCTAGAAGTAGGGAAGTTAGAAAATAAGTTTCATAATATACAAAAAGAGGTCCAAGCATCTGCTATTGACGACCCAAACGTAAAAAAATCATATTCAGATTATAATAAAGCTATTGAATCTCACCTTTTTAAATCGCGTTCTCTCCTGAACGAAAGACTAAAAGATTTAGTTAAGGAAAATAACCCAACTGAACAATTAAAAAATAATAGTAATACCGAGAAAATAAATATGGCGGAAAAATTTGATTTAAGAACAGCGGTATCTTTGTTACCATCTATGGATAACACGGAAAATAGCACTAAACAGTTAATTGACGCAATTGAGTTATATAGCAGTCTTATCGACGATAATGGGCAAACCCTTTTTGATTAATTACGTTTTAAAAACAAAATTAACGCAAAATGCAAAACTAAGGTTAGAAAACTCGTATGGTACAGTGGAACAGCTAGTAGGGGATATAAAAACCGGTTGTTAACGAAAAAATCACCAGCAGTTTTATCGACTCAATTACATAACGCAAGACAAGACGGCAGAAGTATCGACGATTACGCAAAGTTGATCGAGACAAT
>JAHBCN010021491.1:0-14070 GCA_019359885.1 Listronotus oregonensis | reverse complement strand
CTTTCCCGGCGGGGCATCGATCCTAAACGTAATTTACATGGATTAGGCAACTATCCCCTATAGGGATAGTTGTCCTAAAAAAAGGTCCGCAAAACTTGCTAATACTCGGGAAATACCAAAGATAATGTTTATTCCTTTCAATAATTTGAAGATAATAAACCAAAGTACCTACCCGTTTTACAAATAAAGAATCTTGCTTTTGTGCTAAGAGATACATAGTTATTTTAAAAAGTGAGGCATCTATCCTGGTTTTACCCTACATAAATGTATAACGTTCCCACATTGAAAATAAACTTAGTAAATTCATTTTATGTGTGTTGTTTAATAACTCGTGTCAGGTCGGATTCCAGTTACGAAGTTCGACTGTAATAGAATCAAAAGAAAAAAAATGATTTTCTTTAATTTTATAAAAGTACGTACGCCTATGGAATTTTCCGTCCAGGCGCTGGTGTAATTATCTACGACAAATATTTACTCGGCATTTACCTTTTAACTATTTGGGTTCGACTTGCATCGACTGGAGTCCTGAGTATGGATATGCTTCCACACCCCCAATCCAAGCAGTTTTTAATCTGTTTCTTTAATCCCACTTACAAAACCGTTCGGGATTACTCGCATGTATGTATTTGTTTCATTCTGTTGCACATTTAAGTGGAAAGAATATTCCATTTAGAATACTCCATATAAAATTTTATATTAAACTTTTGAGCTCTAATAAAATCTTAATTTGGATAAATGAATTTTAAAAATATTAGATCGATGATGAGGTTTTTTGCGTTTTTTCTGATAATATGCTGGGAAAAGATGAAATCCTATTCGTTACCCTCAAGGAAGTTTAAAGGTGTATGGAAGCCCAATGCTATGGCCCATTCGATCAAAAAATGTCCAGCCCAGTATGAAAATAACTGTCAGAGTTGGCCCCGCCGATTCTGCGCAATAACAAAATTCCACGAAATAATTTAATGTGTTGCCTACTTACACACTGATAAATCAGTGTGAAGTTAGAACAATTATAATTTTTGGAGCCGGAGTACCGTTTTGGATTGATCAAAACCTTGTATTTTAGTGATTAGTGATTATTAAATTGTGACTATAATGTTGGTTTATTGTTTGTTACTTATTATCGTAACAAAATAACTAGAGGTTGTATGGTTTTGTCTTGCAAATCCAAGGGTAACATACCCGTCTTTTTAACTTTAGGTAAGTATTTTTATATTTAAATTAGGTGCTTCTTATAAGACGTAACGTTAGGTAACCGAATAAATAATAATATATCAATTATGAATAAAGAAAAAAAATTTCATAGGACATATTAGTGAGAAAATAAGGCAATCTTAACTTTTTTAGATGATTTCCACAATGTTTTGTATTTCTGTGGATTATTAAAGAAATAAGGTTTACATTTAGGTACTTTTATTTCATTTAATAATTTAGTACACTTTTAAAGGATCAAAATTATTGATTACTGGGCAGACCAGGAAATTTTAATATATAGGGAGACCGGGGTTGTTGGCGCATTTTTGAGTTCTGGAATTTTTTACCCCTTTATCTCAACATCTTTCAAAAAACAGGTGGATGGTATAGTAACCTTCGTACCTAAGCTTTTAGTCACCATGTGCTTGTTTTGTTTTTTCTTTTACTTTTATTAAAAATATCATTTTAGTATAATCATGTACAATGCGCCAATTTACCCCGCCCTGGGGCTAGTTGCCCACGAGTGGGGTAAGTTATAATTTTTTAAAGTTTTTGTATATATATATATATATATATATATATATATATATATATATATATATATATATATATATATATATATATATATATATATATATATATATATTTTGTAAATAAAAATTGAAAATAAAACAAATATCTCTTTTTTAAAGTATTTATTTGACATTTTTAAACATTTATACCATAAAAAAGCGCTACATAATTATCTATTTGAAACAAATAATCTATTTAAGCCTATATGAAAGTTATAAAAACATATTGACAACAAAAACATAGGTAGTTTGGTTTACCAACGAAGTAATTCGAAACTACAATTTAATTCTTAGGCTAGAAACTCCAAAAAACTAACTCAAGAAAATATGAATAAACAATATAAAAGAAAACAAAATAAAATTATCGAAATTTTGCTTATTCGCAAAGCAATTAACGCATACAAATAGTGATGATATGTCACCTGACATTCCGTGTGTGCCCATTTATGACAGGACATACATTTTATCCACTGTTCTTTTGGTTACTGTTGCTAAATTTATCCAAACAATATAGGCAGCAACAATCATTTTCGTCATCACTGCTTGATGCCTCTTCAACCTGGGTACTTTTTTTTTAATTTTTTTGGTAGTCGGCCTTTTAAGCCCTTTTTTAGCCGTTAGCACTTTCTTTTTCGCCGGTTCCGATTTTTTTAAAGACTGCTCCATCCGCAGAGCTTCTTTTTCTGGGGTGTCAGTTAAAATGGCAGTATGACGCCGTTTCCTACCTTTAGCAGCACATTTTCTTGGCAAGGCTTTTGGAAGAGGCCTTAATTTCAATGGCGTTATCTCTTTCTTTTCTGGAGTTATTTCTCCTAAATTTACATCTGAAGCTACTGAACTGACAATTTCCGATTTCTCAGAAGAAAACTGAACTCTATTAGAGTTAGTATTTGAAGACTCTGCACAAGAAGATCCTGGTTCAGAAGCGTTTAGCCATGGTGCTGCACGGGGAATTTCCGATTCCTCAGAAATAATCCGGAATTCGCTAGAATTATTATTAGAAGATCCTGTGCAAGAAAGAGTTGGCTCAGAACTTTTAGTTCCTCATTTATCAGAGCTGGTTCTTTATCTAATTCTAAAGCAGTTTCAGTTAGATTTGGATCAGGCCTATCCGTAGTGTAAGATGGCATAAATTCTTCGTCCGGAAATACGTTCCTATTAAAAGGGTAAATGCCTGAAACTGCAAATCCAGCCATAATATTTTGGTGTGATAGCCAGTGGCAAGGCACTCGATAATATTTTCGGTATGTCATAAATAGACATAGTCATACCAGGGTGACTGGTTATCCAGGAATCACACTTGAGTTAACGTATTTCTTAGCGGCCCATAAACTGACCTATCTAAAGGCTGCAGTTTATGGGAGCAATGAGGAGGAAATGACAGTACAGTTATCCTATTTTCTTTTAGGTAATCTATTGCGGCAATGGATAAATGGGAGTCGTGATTATCCAGAAGCAATAAGGCTGGTCTTTCAATACTAGGTCGGATATATTTCACAAAGTGTTTGCACCAGTCTAAAAAATGTTCCGCTTTCATCCACCCAGAAGGATAGCGCCGCCAACCTACCTGGAGGGCCTTGTTGAAACCATGTGGTTCCTGTAATTCACCCTAGGAAAAATAAAATATGATGGAATGCTATTTCCGGAGGCTAACACAGCCATTGCCAGTGTAATTAAAGTACCACGTTCCTGTGAGGTAATCCTCCCAATTTGCTTAAAGCCCCCTTCTGGCAACAACTCTGTCTGGTTTCTGGACAGTGGTTACGCCAGTCTCGTCCATATTATATATGTCGGCCGGGCCAATTTTTAGACGAGTCAATACTGTTTCCAAATTTGTAAAAAACTGCGCTACATTATGTTTATTAAAGCTTGATGATCTCGCTAAACTGGTTGCCTCGGGGGTCCTTATAGACAATCTTCTATGTCTCTTCATAAACGAAGTAAACCAATCCTCACCTGCTAATTTATTTTCTCTTCAGGAATCCGGAACCTGAATTTGCAAAGCAATCGCATATTCGCATGCAAATTTTCGAATCTCTCTTGGTGCCAATCCATAATAAATATCTGAAGCTTTCAGAATATATTCTTCTAGAAGTTTTTCCTGGTCGTCAGAAAATATCTAAAAGAAGTTAAAGCTGTTTAGAAAAATGAATATTTTATTATACCTAAACAGAATTTTCTTATCTACCTGTCTCGGTTTTACATAACCAATATTCGTTATGGGAGTTTCAGCAACTCCGTGTAATTCAGCATTGGTGACTTTATTCAAAAATCTTCTTAAGCTGGATTCCGGAATGTGAAAATCTTTTGCTGCCCCTCTTTTGGATCTGCCATGAATTTTAACTTCCTTGGCCGCTCTTAGCATTACATGTGGCGCAATCGTACCTCTTTGCGATTTTCGTTTGTATGTTCTCATTGTTCCACCTTAAAAAGATATTTAAAGCAACTAAATCAAAACCATCATATAAAAAGTTTGTACGGGGTAAGTTGGCGCACGCACCAACTTACCCCTGAGTTCATGCGTCAACTAGCCCCGAACGTATGTTTTGTTTTTCTTTTGTTACAGAAAAACATCTGTAAATGCTAACCCATTTCTTTTTCATTTACTAAAAAGGCGGCTAGTCCAGCTTTAAAATAAGATATTAAAAGTGTTTCCACTGCGAATAGATTTCAAAATATAAAAAAAAGAAGAGGAAGGCTAAAAATTACTTACGGGAATGTAAAACAAATTCACGCACGTCCGCCCGGCACTGATGCTCTCGCAAGACTAAAACTACCTACAAACTTAACCTCGGTCTCGCGCATCAAAATAAGGAAAGAATCAGTGTTGCCACATTTTTTCTTTAGGAGAAAAATGCTCTGCGTCAACTTGCCCCTGCGCCAACAAGCCCCGGTCTCCCCTACAGGTCCCTCTAATTGAATGAAAGGAAGTACAATTTTGGTACGGTTTTTGGGGCCTGATTACAAATCTAAAAAAATTCGGCAATATTTTGTTTTCGAGGTATTCATCATCAAAATCGAAAATCAAACTAACCTGATTTACACTATTCCTCCTTCTTTTTGCACAAAATTTTGATTTTTACACTAAATTGGCACACAATATTTTCACAAACACCTTTTAAAAACTTTTTTATGTTTATTTTACACCTTTTTTACACTTTTATTTTTTAAGCAAATATGGTGCTGCCTTTGAACTTAAAAGTTCGCAATTTAATGGAAAAAAGATGTAAAATAAATAAAAATACAAGATTTTAAAAGGTGTTTATAAAATATCGTGTGCCACTTTAGTGTAAAAAATCAAGAATTGTACAAAAGAAGGGAGAATATAGTGAAAATGAGGTTATTTAATTTTCAACTTTGATGATGAAGATCTCGGAAACGAAACGTTGCCGAAAAGATATTTTTTTCAGATTTGTAATCAGCGCCCCAAAAACTGTATACCAAATTTGATCAAAATCGGAGAGGAGGCAACTTTCGAGACAATACCATTTGTTTAAAAATAAATTAGATTTTTGGTTTCTTAATCTTGCATTATCAACTTTTTAAGCTCGACATACTGTACACACATAATATTTACAATTATTACAATAGATACTCAGGTACCAAAGGTTACTAAACATTTTTAACCACTGTTATTCTGTCTCATGAATGTTTGTTATTATTGAAAAATATATGCCTAAATTGCAGTTATAAAAAATTTCACTTTTTAATGTACAACCAGAATCTTAGGATTAGATTAAACTCATTTACACTATCTTGCCCTTCTTTTATCACAAAATTGGTGATAAGTACATAATACTATCATACAATGTTTGAAATTTATTTTAAAAATCGTGTTTTTATTTATTTACAAAGATTTTTGGTAAAAATAGAAAACTTCCAAAAATATCGACCATTTAAATAGAAGGCAGTAAAGTGGCGCCATCTATTCTTTCCATATTATATCAGATGATATAAAATCTAATATTACACAATAATTTTAAATATTCTATAGTAGTATCCTTTAATAACCAACAATTTTGTGCAAAAAATAAAAAAAAAACAGTGAATGTGGGAATTTGACATTTGATGATGTCAATTTTATAGATAGTAACAAAGAATTATGGAAATCCTATATGACCTACTATTTATTGCGCAAATTCCGCGGGGCCAACCTCCCTATTCCCGCTGCCCTGCACGCCTGGACAATTTTGTTCTCCCTTATTGGGTTTCCATACACCTTTAAACTTCCTTGGTTACCCTCCTATAGTTTGTCTTGGTATAATAACTTTGATTTAAGTTCAGAATAATACAGAGATAACATTAAATATCTTTTAAACAAACTTTATCCTCCAGAGAATTATTTAAAGACATTTTGAAATGTTTTCATATTTCACCAACCAAAACCAAAAAAATCATTTAAAGTTGTCTTCATTTTTAAGTTGCTTGAATGTTATATCTTGTAAAAAAAGTTGGTAAAATGATGCTTTTAAAAAAATAAGAATAAAAAAGAAACTAAATAAATATTCACAGCTGACATGGGAATGCCAAAAAGAACTGGAAGTCCTGGTAGAGCGCAATGGAGTAACTCTCTTGTGGGTACTAGGTCATTTGGGAATAGAAGGCAACGAAAAAGTGGATGAGCCAGCGAGACAGGGATCATCCACACCATACGTTGGACCAGAACCTGCCCTTGGAATAACCAAAATCACAGCACGAGGGCAAAGCGGAAATGGATCGAAAAAAACACGAGGAATATTGGGTAAACCTCAGTAAAATTAGACATGGAAAATGCTTGATAAGGGGTCCATCCAAAGAACGAGGGAAGAACTACTCAGAAAAAGTTCGAAAAGACTTCGCATAAAAAGTAGGGTTGCTAACAGGGCATGATAACCTAAGAGGACACCTACACAAGATATGCTTATACAATGGGGACCCAAGTTGCGGAATGTGCGACGAGGAGGAAGAAACAGCCTACCATATCCTGTGCGAATGTGAAGCATTTATGGCCGGTTGCACCAACACTTTTTGCGACACTTAAGTTGTTCTTAAGCATTAACTACCCCTCACATTCGTTCTTCGACTTTCGTTGAGTAAAGACGTGCCGGTCAGTACTCGAGTGGTCAAGTGTCATAAATCCCGTAAGGGCCGGAAGTCTTGAGACCTCCGTACCTGAAGTTAAACAGATGTGCGCCAAGTGATCCCAGATCCGAGCGACGCGGTGTACAGTAGTGGATTGAGTATAGACGTGGTTGTTCTTTTCAGAACACCCGGCTTTTATGAAATCCGATTATAATTTACTAATCAACCTGGTTACAGGCATTTATTTCAGTTAGCAGTGCAGTTAAGCCCATTCATAGTCTCTTAAGGTTGCAAACAAGGCACGGCAAGGTGACCCACTCTGGGGATCCTTAACCGTGGTGCCCCTACACAAGGGCTGTGATCGTTTGAGTCGGCTTGGCCTGAGCCTAGCAGTAAAGAAGGGTAAGTGTTTATTTCAGCGACCCTGACCCCCCCCTGTTTTTAAAATGGATACCCCTGAAAATATGTGTGTTTTTCTCCAAGAGCAAAACAAAACACTCGTGGCTGAGCTAGCTGCACTTCGTGCAGAGCTGGCGAAGGCCAATGAGACGATAGTGGGTCTCCAGAGGACCGTCAACAGGATGGCCTCTTCTCAACCCACTCGCCCTGTAAGTCCCCCCGTGCCCAATCCAGGGACCAAAAACGTTCTCTGTCCAGCCCGAGATAGAAAATATCATGGATACTGAGGCAGATGCAGGTTTTCAACCTGTTAAAAGCAAAAAACCCCGTGGGAAGAAATCCCATCCAACCCCTCAGGATAACACTGAGTTTCCCAGCGTGTTGCCCCTAAGACCTTGTCCCAAACTGGAGCCCCCCGTGACTTCAGATTGACTAAGAACAAGACAAAATCAAATTCTGCTCAGGCAGCTCTACCCGCAGGCAGCTCTTCTGCTCCTACAGCCACCACAGCACCTGCGGCCCCCAAGTTACAATCTCCTCCCCAGTAGTGATCCATGACCATGACAAATGGTCTGCCATCTCAAAGGCATTCAAAAGCCGGAGTATAAATTTTACAAAAGCCACCTTAACTAAGCAAGGAATTCGTGTTTGTCCTGTTACCTCCGATGACTTCAGAAAAGCGACAGCTTTTCTTGAGCAAAACTCCATAAAAAACCATTCCTTCTGCCATGAGACGGACAAACCTCTAAATGTAGTGTTTAGAGGAGTCCCCGTCTCATGCACAATAAAAATCTCCGAAGAGCTAACAGAGCTTGGTTTTCACCCGGAGGAGTAACTCGCATGATGTCGGGCCATACCAAGGCCCCCATCCCGATGGTAAAAGCACGATTCCCAAAAACAGAAGAAACCATCTTTTCAATCAAACGGCTGCAATACATCAGCGTTAAGGTGGAACCTCTTAACAAAAAACCTGAGGTTCCACAGTGCCACAAATGCCAGGGATTCTGGCACACTAAAAACTTCTGTCATGGACAGGCCCGCTGCGTGAAATGCGGTGCCGAGCACCTCTCAAATGAGTGCAAGAAACAAAAAGATACCCCGGCGACGTGCGCCAACTGCAATCAGCCTCATGCTGCAAACTACAGGGGATGTCCAAAATTCCCCAGACTACCTAAAAGCACTGCTCAACCCAAGCAATCCACCCTGGTAACCCAGAGCGTATCCTACGCTCAGAAGGTTGCCCCTAAAACAACTCTTACCCAAGTTTCTGTCTCACAAGGTCAGTTTCAGGCCCTCATGGACCGACTGGCTGCCTTCGAGGCGAAATTTGACGCCCTGAATGCTCAGTAAACTCCTCCCTCTTTCTTTTCCCTGTCCCTTGTCTTTGGAGTCTTTTTATGGACAACAAAATTCGCCCAGTTAATCTTAATATCCTTTCATGGAATATCAATGGCATCATCCAAAATAAACATGAGTTGGAAGACATTCTTTCCCGCTATGAGATAGATGTAGCGACAATCCAGGAAACCAATCTTACCCCAAATCACCGTGTCTCCTTCAGAGATTATCTTGTGATACGCAATGACAAACCAAACATTCACCACTCAACAGCAATTCTTGTCAGAAAGTCATTGCAGTCCTACGCTTTACAAGAAGTGGATACCACCTTCATAAGAAATTCTGGCACCGCCATCATCACTAAATACCATGGCACTATCATGGTGCACTCTGTTTATAAGGCCCCACAGGATTTGATGTCTGAAAATGACATCACGTCTTTCCTGCCTGATAACAAAAACTGCATCCTTATTGGTGATCTAAACGCCAAAAGTCCTATCTGGAATAGTCGGCTGACGAATGCTTCAGGCAGACGACTAGCCCAATATGCCCTAGACACTGGGGCTACCATCATAGCCCCGGTCAGACCAACTTTTTATCCTCCTCAAGACGGCTACCTTCCTGATGTCATAGACATTGCAATACTTAAAAATATTGCTTTTAACTATGATATCTCCACCCTAGATGAAGGCCCCACTGAACATAACCCTGTTCTGCTAACCCTTACTTCTGTGATACAGTCACAAGTAAACCCAAGTCCTTGCACTAGAATCAACTACCCTGCCTACCACGTACCCTAAAGGCTACCATCACTCTCAAACCCTTTATACAAACCCGTGCCGACATCGACAGTGCGGTTCGAAGCCTGGAAACTGAACTGAAAACAGCCATTCAAAGTTGCACGACTGCAACCACCCGTCTGCTCTCAGAGCCCACCCACACTCAGTATCCTGCTCAATTCGAGCCTCCATCAACAACCGCAACCGAGCTAGACGCCTCTATAATCAGACTCGGTACCCCTCATAAACGTGCATACAATGAGCTATGCAGAATAACAAAAGACCTTCTTCATGAGTTTCATGCTGCCAAATGGAACAACCTTGTTAGAACCCTTGAGCCCGAAGACAACTCCTTATGGAAGATGTCTAAGGCTCTGAACCCTAGACAAATCCCTAAGCCTGTTCATGGGACTCGCGGCCTAGTTTATACGGATGAGGAGAAGGCTGAAGTCTTCGCTGACTCCTATGAAATGAACGCTCGGCTCTATGAACCTCCAGACATTTATGAAGACCACGATGAGGCTGTGGACAACATCAATAGACTTCTAGCCCAAACACATAACCTCGACCCCGTTTCACCGGCTTCACCGATAGAAACTCACAAAATAATCAGGAATCTTAAGGGCCGTTCTGCCCCTGGTCCTGATGGTATTTCCAACAGAGTTCTTAAAGTACTGCCCCGAAAAGGTTTAATTGCCATAACCAACATCGCAAATGCGATACTTCGACGGTTATTTCCCCGCCAGATGGAGGCATGCCATTGTTATTATGATTCCCAAGCCTGGGAAAGACCCCACGTTTCCTCAAAACCAACGAAACATTAGCCTAACAAGCTCTGTTGCGAAGGTGGTGGAAAGGATAATTCTTAAACGATTTATTCAACACACTGAGGAACTCCAAGTCATCCCCAACACTCAGTTCGGTTTCCGTTCCAAACACAGTGCTGAACAACAAGTTCTTCGACTTGTTGAGCTCACTACCGAGGGCCTGAACAGAAGAGAAGCGACGGCGTTGTGCTATTCGATGTTGAAAAGGCTTTCGACAAGGTTTGGCATAATGGACTGTTATTCAAGCTGTACACCCTTGGCTATCCCAACCTATATGATTAAAATTATTCAATCATATCTTAGAAACAGACAAATTCAAGTCAGAGTCAACTCAGCCCTCTCCACACCCAGAACACTAGAAGCCGGCGTACCGCAGGGCGCCGTGCTTGCCCCGCACTTGTTTAGTGTTTATACACATGACATTCCTGCCTCGAATCTGACACACACGGCATTATATGCCGACGACACTGCCATCATTGCACGCTCCCAAAACCCTACTTTAGTCACTCGCCGACTTCAAAAGGCGACAAATAATCTCCATGAATTCTGCAATTCTTGGAAGATTAAAATCAACCCTAACAAAACCCAAGCGATTCTTATTCATCGCAGACGCATACGCCCGGAAAACAACGTCATCCTAAACAACCACGCCATTCCCTGGACCGACACTGTCAAGTACCTCGGAGTCATTCTTGATTCTCGTCTCACGTTCAAGCCGCACATCGAAAAATGCTTACAGATGGGTCGCATGGCCCATTCAAGCTACTACCACTCCTACACAGGAAAGCCCGTAACTATCGAAATAAACTTCTTCTGGTAAACTCAACATTCGTCCAAGTATGTCTTATGCCTCCGTAGCCTGGGGCTACGCGGCAAATCATACATCTCAAGACTACCTCTTTCTAAACCGCATGTACAAAATGCGGCCAACGTCCTCTGGTTTGTACGCAACATGCAAATTCAAAGAGAATTCGAACTCACACCCTTTGATTCTTTTATCAAAGAAAGAGCCAAAAACTCTACCTCATAGCTGAAAACCATCCAAACCCTCTGATCCGAGGACCATCTGGGTATGATCCAGCTCTCCAAAGGCCCCACAAAAGACCAAAAATTCAAATTTTGGACTAAGTACTTCTTAGGATGGTACCCGGTACCTACAGGAAGGACCCGGGTACCACCCACCCCTGGCCTCTCGGCCTAGCCACAAAAATCCGTTTTTCTGGATTGTCCCGAGTCACTGGGGCAAGGGCCCCAGCTTCTCAGTCACTTCTTAAACCCCACTCCGCTAAGCCAGATTCCAGGCTAAGCCAAAACTTCAAAACCCCAAACAACCGTGATAGCCAACATGGCAAACACGTAGTGAGGACTTGCTCAGCCAAAAGGAGAGCGAGGGGTGGTTGGAAGCTAGGGGGAGTTCGGAGGGCCTGTAAGCCCCTACGGGATCCTTCCAGGTGGGACCCTTACTTACTACCCCTTAAGTTTCAAATGTTTCTTGCACCAGCTGAAATTGGTTCTTAATGGTCCCTTAACTTTAAGTGTAGGATTTTCTGTACTTAATGATCCCTTAAGTAATTTGAAGTTGACATTTGACAAATATTTTGTTTATTGTTCATTTATTTTTGGTTTGTTTGTAGTTTCAAATAATTAGTTTAATAAAAATTATGTAAAAACGAAGTTTTTAAACAATGGTGTTTTAGATTGTGATATTATAAATGCGATGTAAATTAGATTTCCAAGAAAAATGTAGAAACAGTGAAATTTTATTACTTATGGCAATTTTGAGATTAATTTACCTTTTTTTATTTTTTTGGACATTGTTCTGTTATTTTTAAAAAGAACTGTTTTGACGAGATGGATAATCTTACATTTTTCAAAAGGTTCAAATTAACGAAACCAACAGTGCTCAGCTTACTTGAGCAAATCGAAGATGATTTTTAGTTTAAACATGACAAGTTTGTATCAGCTTTTAAATTTTAAGTATTTACTTGTAAATTAGGAATATTTAATTTGTTCATATAAAATAATAAAAGTTTTTTTTAAATTATGTATTTGTGTTTATATTTCATATTGACAATAATTATTCCCTTTCCTTGGCCGTAAAGAAAGGCGCCCGTGATCTTTTTTTTTCCATATTGTTATTAATTTTACAACAAAAAATCACAAACTAACTACTGATTTTGTATTATTATGTCTATGATGTCTATAAAATAAAAAAAAATTAAAGTTTAAATTATTTACAAAGATTCAAGTCGGATTACTTCTATCATTTAAATGACACACAAGCTAGAAAAGGAAAGATCTAATATCAGTTAATTCTGATTATTCGCGTTGTAAAGGCCAACAATAAAAAAGAAGAACGATGCAATGTTGCCATCTTTCTAAGTAGTCTTAGTTGTTGCAATAAAAAGTTACCCTTAATTTTAAGAGCTCCCTAATAAAGGTCTACTTAAGATACTTTTGGTGCAACCGGTAGCGTAGTGGTCAGAGTTTCGGACCGCGGGCCCGTCGATCCGGGTTCGATTCCCAGTGCCGGAGAGACACTTTTAGGTAGTAGTTATTTAAAAAGGACGTCCGTGGTGGCACTACCGCGTTGTCTAAAAGGTGCTGTGAAATGCAATATTTGCATGTTTCAGTGCTTGGACAACGTTGACAGAACAACTGGGAAGAAATGGGTTAAACACCGGAAAACCCGGCACTCACGGTACTTTGGTACTTAGGTCTATATATGTATATATAATCCGTAGGATATAATATACATATATAATAATCCTTCGTGAGCTGTCATAAAGATAAAAAAAAAACCGGCCATTAGTCACAAAGACAGGCATTATTTGGGCAACCAGAAATGAGCCGACAGGAATATATCAACCAACCAGTCTCGGGGTTATATAGACAATGGGAGGATTGGTATAAAAGATAATGGGAGATTAGGGACAAAAAGCCCAAGAGGCTGCGCTTCCTCCGGTAGTGAATCAGGAAAGAAGAAAAAGTTCTCTTTATTTTTAAGTTTCTCGGATGTCATATACTGCAAAGAAAGTTATCATTTATGCTTTTAAAAAAAATAAAAATAAAAAAGAAACTAAATAAATATCCACAGTTCCAAAAGGCCTATAATGAAAAACCAAAAATAGCCTACAAGAAAAAGAAAACTTTACTTTAATAACCCTCATGCCAAATGAACACCATTAGTCAATAATAACTAGATTATCGTAATTTTTAGCAATAAAAAGTTTGTTTTTAAAATTAAGGATTTACCAGAATTTGTTAATAGTTATTTGTCAGACCTGTAGGAAATTCACATTTTTTATTTATAAATTCATTGATAATAATGCCTATATTTCTTTTGTTAATAACCCTAAGTTTAAAAGATTCCTGGTAATGCTTATTAATTTTTTCTTAAATAAAAATCGTACTTTTTTTGATAAAAATAAAACATCTTAATATAATTTTTAAGTTTAAAACAACTTAACAAATAACACTCTGGGAAATTTTGGTGATATTAGTTTATTTACAAATATTCCTGTCGATAAGATATTAAATATTGTAAGAAACAAATTGGAAAATGGTGTCCACCTTGGTGAAAGGACCAACTATATTTTTGAGTTATTAAATTTTTGCGTAAAAACAAATTGCTAATATAACACTGTTTTTTATAAACAAACTGCTGGCATGGCCAATATGGCCATGGGTTCACCTCTATCACCATTATTGAGTAATTTTTATGGAAAAATCGAATTTTGTAGATAATTCACATAATAAACCTTTAGTTTGGTGGATATTTATAGATGATATTTTTTCATTGATTAAATATTTTTTAACACACATATTTAAATTAAAAATAATTATCCTCTTGTTTTTATAATTGATTGCTTAGTCCAAATTGACTTACAAAATTAAAGA
>JAHBCN010021490.1:0-14051 GCA_019359885.1 Listronotus oregonensis | reverse complement strand
TTCTGATAAAAAAAAAATATTGACATTTTGGGGGCGGAAAAAATGTATTAGCCATGGGGGAAAAAAAAATTTAAAACCCCGGCCCTGCTATGAATCCGTTTTTTCCCAAAAAAGGAGTCAGGGTCCAAAAGGGGGCCAAAAGTGTTCAGCATTTTTTTTTTGAGTTGCAAAAGTTTATTAGTTTGGAAAATTGCCTCAAATAGGTAAAACAGTAAACTCAAATTAGGGGCACAACTAGGATCACCTAAGAAAAAACCAAAAAAGGGAAAAAAAGAGTCACTGTCACCCCCCAGGCCAAAAAAAAGGGAATTTTTTAAAATAATATCCACATTAAATCACCAAGACCTGAAAAAAACCCAATAGTATTATGAAGTTTAAATACATGCATAAAGTACATAACACCTGCAAAATTATTTTGGGATTATTAAAAATAATCCTAAGTACAAAATTTTTAAAGATCAAAAAAGGCTTAGCCTTTTATTAACAATTGTCCTAATTAAATTAAGTAGGTCGGTATTTTCATCATAAAAATAACAAAAAGTATTTACTAATTTTAATTTTTAACATTAAGTTAAATAGCTTTTTTTTCCCTTTTTAAAGTCAAAAATGAAAAGATAGTTGAAGCTTTTTTTATTATGTTTCTGAGTTGTTAAATAACAAGGTTCTAAACCAGAATAAGCTAGTGTTTAAAAAAAGTTCAATGGGGGTTAAAACTTCGGATAACAATTTATTTTTTTTTATAGTGTGCAGACTAAATTACATAAATTTGCTTTCTTGACAAAAATTAATTTTTTTGAAAAGTGGCTGCCTATTTTATTTTAAAAAAAAAAAATGAGAAATTTGCTATATTTTAAAAAAAGAATTTTTATTTTTAAGGTTTTTTTATTTTTTCCAAAGTTCTTTGGTTTTAAAAACAGAAAAAAAAACAATTTAATTATTAAAATGCCCCCACAAATTTTCCTTTTATTTCTGATATTCTGAATACAAGTTTGTGTAGGGGGGTTCTTACACAACGCCCCCCTAACTTTTCTTTAAAATTAAACACGATTTTAAAACTGTTAACTGTTTTATTGCTGAAAAAGAGTAGAAGAGGGTGAATGTACAGGTTACGGGTGGTTTTATACAGAAAAAAAATTTAACCATGCGCATAAAAAAAATTGCGACTACACTGCCCAACACTATATATAAAAAGGACTGCTAAACTAATTAAAAAAAATTACATCATTTCCCCCCTTTAAAAAAAAAAAAAAAATGAAAAGTAAAAAAAAAATGCTTAAAAAAAAAGAAATCCATATATTTTACAAATTATACTTCTTGAAAATTTTTGTGAAGGTGTTTTTAAAATTTCAAAATTAAATTTACATTATTAATTACCTAAATTTACTTTTTATATTTTTTAAAAAAAATGGTGAAGGTGTTAAAATTCTAAATTAAATTTACATTATTAATTACCTAAATTTACATGATACTTTTAACAAAATGGTGAAGGTGTTAAAATTCAAATTTAAAAACTACAATTTAAATTTTTACCTACATTAAAAATTATTTTAATTTTTTTTTTTAAAACCCTTGACTATAATAAAATTAAAAAATTTTTAACCTTAACTATAAACCAAACTACCCCCAGGTTTTTTTTTTGGGGGGCTATTTACAGTTTTTAAAAATTTAAAAAAGTTTTTTTGGGGCTACCCAAATTTGTGTTTTGCCTTATTTCTACTTCAAATTTTTTGTCTTTTTTAAATTTCTGTTGTAAAATTTTTTGGGAAAGGGTTTGGTTTTTAAATGGGATAGATGGATTTCTGGAAAAGACGTTTCGAATTTTTTTAAATTTTTTTTTGTATGCCCTTCCATTTTGGGGTTCTGTTACCTCTACAAATTTTTGGGGGCTTTTCCAATTTTTTTTCTTATTTTACCCTTAAAAAAATTTTGTAAAAATTTATAATTTTTAACCAATACATATTCTCCTAAATTAAAACTAATGTTTTCCCCCTTTTTATATTCAATTTGTTTACTTTGCTGATCTTTTCCCCCCTTTCGGGGGAGTTTTGTGTATGTATCTTGAATTTTTTTTGTTACTTTCTCTGGCAAAAGGAGGAAAATCGCGCCCCAAATTCCTACCGAACATTAACTTCGCCGGACTAACCCCAGTTGTCGTATGTGGGAATTTTTGTTGGGCAAACAAAAATCTACATATGGCAAAAATTTTAAAACTGTGCCTGCAGACCAAAAATACCTTTTTTTAAAATTTTTTTAAAAATTTTAACGCTTTTTCCCCGCTGCTCCTTTTTGGGGGACGGGAAAATGGCGGACGGGGGGTTTTTGCCCGACATTATTATCCGAAAAAAATTTTTTAAATTCGTTATACCCAAAAATTTTTCTGATCCCCGTCCCAAAAAAAAACCAAATTTGAAAAACCTTTTAAAAAAATTTTTAAAAGTTAATGTCGAGCTTATATTAGCCATTTCAAAAACTTCTAGCCTTTTTTAAAAAAAACATCTATTATTACTAAAAATGATTTGTTTCCAATTTCACAAAAGCCCAGGGTTTTTTCCCATGGACCATTTGGTATTGGCCAAGGTAAATTTTTTTGCCTTTGGAGGGTTGTTTGAATAAAAAAAACATGCTTTACAATTTTTTACCATTTTTTTATCTCTTTATCAATTTTTTAAACCAAAAATATCCGCGAGCTAAATTTTTCATTCGCACAGCTCCCATGTGTGTACTTTTAATTCTTTTAAAATTTCTTTTTTTAAGCGTGTCGGTAAACCAAAAAGGATTCCAAAATATACAATCGTCCCTAATAAATAAATCAAACCTCTTAACAAAGTAAGGTTGTATCAAAGAATTTTACATTTATTGGGCCAGCCATTGCTAATGAAGCTTTTAACTTTTTTTAATATCTTGTCGTTATTTGAAGAATCTTTAATAGCTTTAAAATTTGGGATTTATATCTGGAAAAATTCGAGAAAAAATAGCAAAATCTACATCTGGGGAATCTTCAAAAAGTCATTTTTAATTAGAAGGCAAACGTGAAAGCCAATCAGCCTTGTTTTGACTACTTTTAATATATTCAATTTGGGTAATTATAACCTTAACAAAATTAAACCCATCGTCTTAAACGATTAGCTGCAAACTGAGGTATGGCTTTATTTTCACCAAAAATTGTTAATTAAGGGTTTTATGATCTGTAATTAATTTAAATTTATTACCAAAAAAAGATATTGACTAAACTTTTGAACACCATAAATTATTGATAAAAGCTTCTTTCTCAATTTGGAATACTTGATTTCGGGGTGAGAGTGTTCTGGAGGCAAAAGCTATGGGCTTTTCCTCTCCAGTTGGAAGCTTATGGCTTATATAAGCTCCAATTCCTACCGAAGAAGCATCCCTGTTAATCTTAACTCAAAATCAGGTTATAATGAACTAAAACATTAGCTGACTTTAAACAACTTTTAATATTAAAAAAGCTTGTTCCTGGCTGCTCCAGTTCCTTTATTGCTTGCTTTTAACAAATTATATAATGGATTTAAAATTGTTGACATATTGTTAATAAATCTGCCATAATAATTTATACTTCCCAAAAATGATTGTAATTGTTTATGTTTTCAGGCCTAGGGGCGTTATCAATGGCTTTTGTTTTTTCTTTAGATGTATGCAAACCCTCTTTATCGATAATAAATCCTAAATATTCAACATTTTTTTTAAAAAATTGACATTTGTCATAATTAACCTTTAGACCTACATCTTTTAAAATGTTTAAAACTACTTTTAAATTTTTTAAACTTTGCCTGTGATTAAAATATCGTCTTGAAAGACAGCTACCCCTTTTTAAAGAAGAAAACAAAAAGAATCCATTTTTTTTTGAAATTTGGCGGGAGCGCAAGCTACCCCAAAAGTAAGGCGATAACCTTAACCCTAAATGTGTTGAAATTGTCAACAGTTCCTTACTTGATCATCAACCTCAATCTGTTGAAAAGCTTGCGACAAATCCAGCCTACTATCTTCCCCCTCCGTGAAGCTTACTAAACAACTGCTCTATTCTTGGCAAGGGTGTTGATCCACCTCGATGACAGGGTTGACAGTAACTTTGAAGTCTCCACATTTTATTTGTAGAAGACTGGTACAATGGGGGGACCCGACTAAATTCTACAGGTGATATTATACCTAAAAACAACATTCTGTTAATTTCGGTTTTAACTTTGTCTTTAATTGCGAAAGGTATGGTTCTGGGGCCCTTTTTAAATTTTGGTATTGCATCCCTTTTTAAATAAATTGTCCAACCCCCTTATTGAATAAACCCAAACCTGGTTCAAACTTGTGGAAAATTGTTTATCAGATTTTTAAGATCATCATCTAAACAATTATCATTTTCACAATAATTAATGCAAAATTTTACATTATATAATAATAAAAAATCACGGCCCACAATAGGTGGTCCGCCTCCCTAATGACGAAAAAATTTAAAACATTATTTTTATTGTTTTAAATTTTTTTAAACAACCTTGTGGCTTAATTTGATTCCATTATAAAAAATAAAAGTTTTATCTGTAAAATTGTATAGGAAAATCTTTAAAATATTTTAAATAAAAACTTTGCGAGAAGCATGAAATTCCACTACCTGTATCAATTTGACAAGTTGTCGGTACATTTTCTATGTTTAGCTCAACTAAATAAGGTTCAATCGATAATATGTTGTTTTTATAGCTTGAATCAGAAAAACATGCTGAGTTAATTGGATTTTTTTTTTGTTTAAACTATTATTATTATTATTTGCCCTTTCTTAAAAAATTTGTTATTTAGTGTAAATATGCTTTTGCTTCCTATATTAAACAAAAAATTTCATCAGAATTATTTTGAATGTTTTTATCAAAATTATTATTTAAGTTCGGTTTGTTTACATTGTTTTCTTGCATAAAATGGGAGAACACCTCTTTTTTTTTTCCTACAAACCGAGGCCAAATGACCTGGCTTTTTGCAATGTAAACAAATCGAGTTTTTGTAAAAACTTATCTTTGTCGTGATTCTTCGTCCGCAAACGTCACAAGATCGACCATACTGCCAGGGGTGGATGACGTCGTTGACCTGCGGCCTGCTGCCTGTGCCCGTTTGGCGACTCCACGCCGTCCCTTTTGGAAATGGTTAATGGGCCACCTTGATCGTTGCCGTCTGCGCTTCCATAGCCCCTCTTTGACGCTGCCAATTGACCATTTTCGAAACTTGTGTCCATTTTTTTCCTCCATTAGTCTTTCAGCACAGGTCCTTTTCCATAGCCAAAAACAAATCGGTCTCTAAGGCAAACCTTGAGCTCTGTTCCAAATTTCGCAGCCGACAGCGAGACCTCGCAATCTGGCTGCCCATGACTTGTCGATTGTCGGTTCTTTCTTCGCCTGGTAGAAATGAAACCGCGCCGCAAATGGAGACTGTCGTTTTGAAATGTTCATCAAAATTTCCCCGATCGCGTATACGTTTTGTCTTCCGGCTTTTCTGGGCTTACCAAGTCGAATATAATTTGTATGTTCTTGATCGAGCGTATTTAGAAATAGTCGTTTTTGTACCATGTAAGCACTTTTAAAAAGTTCCAAAAAATAGTTTTCTAGACGCCTTGAAAATGGACCAGTCCGAATTTTTAAGGAAAACTCGCGCAAATGTCCAACTGGAATTCCGCCATGTTATTTTTTTATTTATTAATTTATTTTAACCGACTTATTAACAGAAACTTGCACTGTAATACGACTGCTTTCCGTAGATTTCTTCTTTTTCTTAATCCTCGTCGCCACTTTGACACCACAATGACACCGCTTTTTATTTTTCAACCTAAATTTGTATTTTCAAAGGCATCTTTCGAAAATACATTTTTTAAACGATTTCCTAAAATTTACTAGAATAATGGAAACAGCAAATAGGAGCAAATTTAAAAAAAAACTTGTGTTTAACCAAAATGTACATTCTTTTTAAACGATTAAGTTTCAATTGTTGAAACCAGTTAGATGTGCGTTTAAAAATTTACTTAGATTTATCACTAACCAAAGAAAATAGGCAACCGTTGAATAGATCCTCCCCCAAAACTGTTAAACTGATATGCCACCGGCAAGCTCTGCAATCGATCTTGTGAATGTGGTGGTGGTTTGGTATACTGGTGATAAAACCAGCTGGACAAAAAAAGGACACGCAGAATTAAGTTTATAATTCAACAAAAAAATTTTTCAACCGAAGCTTCGGCTTCGGTTCAAATGGCATCATCGGTCATATATTCGATTGTGGTGTAAAAAAGCCAAAAAGCCAAAATGGAAAAGGAAAAATTATTTTGATTTATTAGTGGAGAGGACTGAGAGACAGGGAACAGTCGACACACTTTTTGAACATTTCCTTCTTATAAATTGTATTTAACAATAGGTAATGCAAAAAAATAATTTTCGATAAACGTCTTATAAGTGAACACAGTAATTTTAAATTTATACTTTTACCTTCTGAATTAAGATTCCTGATTGATCAAATCTTTGGCTTCTGCCTTAATTGAAGGTTGTGGCAAAAGCAGAAAAATCGGCTTCTGATTTCCCCTTTAAAATTGACCTTCGTCAAACACTACGAAAGTCGCCACTAACGAATTTTGTATAGGTATTTTAAAATTTTGTTAATTAAAAAAAACAAATAAATAAACTAATGGAAAAAAAAACATTTTTAAAAACAAGCTTCTATTTACATATACTAAAAAAAGAAAATATACTAAAATAAATCAAACCCATTAATTTATTACACTACCCAATTTATATAAAAAAAAGCTTGTTGCAAGATTTACCTATTTTATAAAAAAACATATATTATTCTTAAATTACTTAAAATCTCAATATCGAGTCATACACTGTGTTCTTGTTTATCTACAGAGGTAAATCGCGACAAGCTATTATATCATGTAAAATGTGTAATGTAATAAATAAATGAGTTTGATTTAATTTCAAGATTATTTTCTTCTTTTTTAGTACGTTTATTTTTAAATATTTTTTACATTTAATTTATTCGTATTCTTCTTAGCAAACCCTTGTATTTGCTACCCTATCATGGGAGTGCAAAAAAATAACTAAGTTTGGGGGTCCGACATATTGGATGTAGAATAAGTCACTTAGCAACCATCATGATATATTACTAGAAGATAAAACCACTTGGCGATTTAATTTCGTACGACGTTGCGCATGACGTCACTCGATGACAAAATTCTGCTTGTCGGTTGGGAAAGCAGTGTTTTAAAGCCTTTTTTAACGTTTATTGTATTTTGGCATTATTATGATGTTTAAAAAATAAATAAATCATCGCTTAATTCATCTAACATTTTAAACAGAAATCGGAATGCCATATTAAAACTCGCCGTTTCTGGGAAATTGTCATCAGTGACGTCATGCGGGGAGATAGGTTATCTCTCGCGTGGGTTTATCTTCTCGAGTAATAGTACGGCTAATGCATTGTCATCCAAACAAACGCATAATTTAATTTAAAATTTAGTTAAGATTTGTCCTGAACAAACATACAAACATTGCAAATTAAATAAAAACTTGTAAAAAATATTCCCTTAAATAAAAAAAATGTTTTAATCCAAACCATTTTTATATTTAAGTGTTCTTTGCTCATTATTTTTCAGGCGACTTGTGGCTATTTTTTAATGTTTTTTTATACAGGTTTTATAATTTTAAAATATTTTATAACGCAATATTATTTTTTTGAAATGCAACGAAAATTCGACTCCTGGAGAGTCAAAATATTCGACCCATTTAGTTAATACAACTCCACGACCGACAGTCAACACTAGAGTCGACAACATGGAATGACGAAATTTTAACAGTTTAAGAATTGCAAAAAAAGTAACTTTTTCAAAAACTATTGACGAATATTTTTTCAATGATACTGATTAAATTAGTAGTAATTTAGATTAACACCCCGAGCTCCTTTCAAATAAAATTTTTCCCCAAAGCTGATAAAACTTTTTTTTTCCAACCCTCAAAAAAAATTGACATTTTTGTACTTTTTTGGTAAAAACTATCAATTCTCATCACAAAAATGTGCTTGTTGCTTAGCAACACTTTTAATCCTGGGGTTAAAAAATGCTATTTTTTCCTAGGATTAAAAGCAATTGCATTTGAGCTTTTTTTAAAAAAAAAAAGTAGTCTTTTTTACTTGGTTGGAGAAAAAAAAAGTATAATATACATAAAAGGTTTTTTTCTGAAATTTTTGGCTGGGGCGCTGCGCTCCGCCAGCAACTAAAAAAATTTGCTTTAAAAAAAGATCCTTTTTTAACCCTTTAAAAATTAATAACGAAGATATTTTAATTTATTACCCCAAAAAATTTTCCTGGATGTCAAAGAGGCATAACCACTTGAAAAAAAAAGGGGGAAAAAAATTTTTAAAATATATTTTCTGCACTTTTTTTTTTTCTTAGAAGCAGCCGCCAAAAATTATTTAAAAAAAAATTAATACGAAAATTATGTGACTGGCAAGTTTTAAATTCCAAGTTTTATGTCTTAAATTTTGAGATCACTAAAAAAAAAAAAATATATATATTTTTACCCTGCAACACAAACTCATTAGGTATAAAAACAAAAATTAAGATTTTTTTCCACTAATTATTTTGATGAAAAAGGGGAAGGTATTTTTTTCAGGCCATCAATTTTTAAGTGAACTAATACTGAATCAACAATTTAAAAATTTTCAGTTGGGGGAAAATATCTTACTTAGATTGGCCTCTGGCTTTCAAATAAATATGTATTACTAGTCCTAAGGAATAGATAGGTAATATATTTATTTAATACTAGTCTTAACAAAAGTAAATAATGTCCATATTCCCATTTTGTATTAAAAAGACCAACTTTTCTTGTTAAAAATAATTTACCAAAAAAAAAAGAATACCTTACTGCAATTTTTAAGTCCTACTTTTTTTTAACCCCTTTGTTTAAAATAGATATATAGTATAAGATAAAAAATTTTTGGGATCCTTTGATTTCTGGTCATTATATGGGTATTGGTAACTCTAATATATGCAAATTTTAAAAAGCAAAAATAATGTTATGGGGGAAAAAAAAAATTTTTGACTTAAAAAAACCTTGTATTCCCTTTTTTTTTTAAAAAAATGATATTTTGTTGGTTTAGATAGTAAATTACGTTTATTATATATAACAGCTGTTACAAAAATCTCATCTGCACAGTGTTGCCTCTACAGACCACAAGGGGACAGGAACCATATATATCAGCTCCCCCCAATTTTTGGAATTTACTGTGAAGAAACTGGGAAAAACCTTTTAAAAATCCCCCAAAAACCGTCCGCCAAAAAGGTTGACTTATGATAAGGGGTAATAAATATGCAGGCGGGAGCGGACGGGGGAAAAGCCTAAAACCCCGCCGGTCTACGCTGTTCGAAACAGGGCTTGATAGAAGCACACACTTTGGGGGTTTTATCTCACTTCTCACACTTTTTAAAGGGGTTTTTGTCCGTTTCTATTTGATACATTACACTTTAACCCTATGTTCATTTTTTGGGGTTTTTCCCCAGGGGTTTCCCCAAAGGGAAAATTGGTTTTTTTTTTTAAGTGTTCACAGGGAAAAAAAAACAGTTTTTTGTATCTTCTGTAAAATTTATATTTTGTGCCATAAGGGATTTTCATACTAAGCCATCGATATATGTATGTATTACCAATTAAAAGTAATTACTGGTAAACCCCTTTGGGAAAAAAAAAAATTGCTTGAACTTTCAACTAATACCACTTAGAAATCTTATTTAAAGCAAAATATCTCTTAATTTTTTTTTGGGGGACATTAGCAGCAATTTGAGCTACTGTCTAACAAAAAAAAATTTTGTTGCCATTCACAAGTACGGGGCCCAAAAAAAAGATTCTTTTCATATATTTTTATAAAAAAAAAGTATAAAAAAAAAACTGAATAAAGTTTCAAATTTAAAATTATACCTCGCATCAGTAAACCTTTTGTATCAAAAAGTTATTTTAAAAAAAGAGGGCAAGAATCACCCTAAATTCCTGTTAGTATAAAAGAAAATAGTTATGTTAGTTTTTGTGGGTTTTTTTTTTTTTTTGGGAAATGGCTGTAGGCCAAAAACTAACATCCTTTTACTTATTATTTTTTTTGCAATTTAAAATTATTTTTAATAAATTTAAATTTTTTCTTGAATAAACCAAAATATACTTATTCTATTTTTTAAGTTTAAAAAAATATATTAGAATTACTAGAAATATATTATCAATAATCACTGTAATAAAAAAAAAAAACACTTCATGGCTACAATCGGGGGAAAAAAAACGTAAAAAGGGGTATGCACTTAAAGGGGGACCACTGTTTTAAAAATTAAAAAAAAGTTACATCAAATATTCTGGGGGCATTTTTTTATTAAAAAAGTCTCAGTCTCAATTGATTTTGGAGCCTGAAATAAAATTCATTGGTTTGCATTTCGGTAAAAAAAAAAAAAAATATTATTTCCGGGGTTTTTTTTTTAGTAAAAAAAAAAAAAAAATGAAATATTTTTTTTTGGACTGTTTTCAAGTGTTGTTCGTTATTGCACCCATTGTCATCAATGTTTATTCTTCACCAATAATTTTAAAGAGGTTTTAAACAAATTATAACTGTACAGGGGGGTTTCCATCAAGAATTTTATATTTTTTTTCCGTTGTTCCTTTTTTTAAAAAAAAAATAAATAACCACCTTTTTTTATTTTTTTCCATAGAATTCTAAAAAACACTTAGGGTTTTTTTTGGAATTTAAAAAAGAGTCATGATTAAAATTAGCATTTTCCTTTTAAAAAGGCACACTATTTTTGGTTTGTTTTAAAAAATCTCAATTACATTTTTTTTCCAATTTAAAAATTTAAAATATCTTTTCAATAAGAGCGCTGACGTAAAAAAAGGGAAAATAGTGTACAATTTTTTCTGAATAACAAACGGACCTTTTTATTTGAAAAAATGATTTTTTTTCATTTTTAGTAACAACAGGAATAATTTTTAAATTTTATAAGAAATTTGCGATTTAAATTAAAAAACCCGGAAAAAAGGTTAAAAAATACTTGAAATGCCTAAAAAAAAAAGATCAATATCCCCAAAAAACCCCCAAAAATATAAGAAAAGTGGAATATATAATTACATTAATTCTGCATAAATACAAAATCATTTTTTTTGAAGATATCAGAAAAATAAGATGTTTTTAAAAAGAACCTTTTAAAAGTGCCCCCTTAAGAAAACGGTAAGATTATTTTTAAAAAAATTTAAATTCGTTATTAGGTATTTTTTAGATTTTACAGGAAAAAAATACACAAGTTGGCTATTTTACTTTTTTTTTTTTTAAAAATATGAAAAACCATAAAAATACCCCCTTTAGTTTTTTGGGGTAACGCTTTTTTTTTTTAAAAACCAGATTTACTAAAAACAAAAAAAATTTTAAAAAACCCCTTTTAATTAAAACAGGTAAAATTTTTTTAATTTTTAAAATCTATAAAAAGGTTATTTTTTCAAGTCAACAGGAATTAAAAAAAGGGGGTATATTACCCAAAAGGGGTAGGGGTTTTTTTAATTAATTTTTTCTAACAAAAAAAAATTAAAAAAGTCAATGCAAAAATACATAAAAATTAACTTTTTAAAAAAGACAGAATTAATTAATTACAACCATTTTTTTTGGTTTCAATTGGACCAGCCCATAAAAATTTTTTTTAGAAACCCAAAGTAAGATATAAATTTTCTGAGAGTGTTAGTAAAAAAATTTTTCTTCATTTTGGAAAATTCGATTACAATTTTTGGGACCAATACAATTTATAACCCCTCTGTATATATAGTAAAAATGGGGATTTATTAATAACCTATTTAGGGCCCCCCCAAGTTTAGTTACTTTCGTAACCATTTTTTTAAAACCTATTTATGTTACTTTAGTTTATTTACTCCTTTTAACCATCATATGCACTTTCCCGGGGCTGACTGGGCCATTTTTTTTTCTCTTTCTGTTCCGACTAGGCCCAAAACGGGGAAAAGGCATTTTTGGGGAAATATCACAGTAACAGTCATATTTTATCCCACCCCCTTTTTTTTTTTTAAATTGGTTCCAAAAAAAAAGTAATTTTTTGGGGGCATTCATTCAGAAACAAACGCCTTTTAAGGAAAATTTTTTTAAAAACCTAATTGTTTATAAAAGGAAAAACCCCGGGTTTTTTTTTCCAAAAGGGAAAAACAATTTTTTTAAAGTCAATAAATTGAACCTTTTAAAAACAACACAATTAAAAAAGGATATTTTTAAATTTAAAAATTACGGTGGTAATTTTTCCAAATAATTTGTAAAATGTATTTTTTTTTTAAATTTAACATCAAATATCGTTTTCAAAAGAATTTTTTTCAGAATTTGATATCCAAAAAAATACAGGGGGGACCTTTTAAATACTGAAATAATAAAAGTTTTTTTTTATTTTTTTTTACCTGATCAAATTTTTACATCCAGGAAAAGTGGAAAAAATTGGTGGCATAAAATACCAAAAAGGCCAATTCCTTTTTCCCTTTTTCTATGGAGAAATAGTATCGTTGGTATAATAAGAGAAAAAAAAGCATCTCCATGATAGAAAAAAATTTTGGCTTCCCCTTTTTTTTCCCTCCTTTAAATTTAAATAGAAATAAATACAAAAAGGGTACAAGGTTTTTACCTTAAACTTGTTAAAAAATAAATTTCAGTGACGTGATCGTTTTGGGTAACTTTACCGAAATTTTTTTTTTGGGTTTTTTCGGGGTCCCCCAATAGACTTTTTGGGATTTGAATCAACATATTTTTAATTGAGTAGGCACCGTCGAAAAAAAGGAAAAATTGATTTTCGTAAAAAGGGTTTTTTTTTAAAAAGACTTTTTTAAACAATAATTTTAAAGTTTATTTTTAAATTTTCATGGATTATTCATTCAACAACGATTTTTTTTTGTGAAACAAAAAGAGTATTAATAGAAGAAGAAAAGGGACAGTACATACCGCAAAAAATTTAAAGAGTTCGGGGGGGTTTAAAAAACCGACTATTTCACTTTTGGGGGTTTAAATTTTTTGGGCCCCGGACTTAACTGCCCCAGACTTTTTTGTGGGGCTATTTTAAAGTAAAGGTTTTTTAACTGTCCAAAAAAATCCAAGATTTTAAATAATTTTAAAAATCAGTGAAATTTTGGTTTTCCTTTTAAAAGTCAGAATACATTTCAAAAACTTGAAAACATTGAATTTGGCCTTACTTTTAAAAAAAAATTTTTAAAATTTTGGGTAAGTCATATTTTTAATAAATCACAAAAAATAATTGTAATTTGTAATTTTGTTTTTTGTTTTAACAATTTTACTGACTTAAAAGGGATTATTTGGGAAAACCCAAAACAAAGCTTACTGGGTTTCAGAATAATAATACAAAGAAAAAAAATGCTTTTTAAAAAAAGTTTTTTTTTAAATTAAAAAAACAGGGAAAGACAATTTTTAAAGAAATATAAGATTTTACAAAATTAATATAAAAAAGAGCAAAAATTTTTAATGATTATTTTGGTTAACCCAGATTATTTTTAATGGGGTTGAACCAATTTTTTTTTTTTTATAATAATTTAAAACGGCTAAAAATTTTTTTTTTTAAAAATTAGGATAAATTTTTTAAATTTTAAAAATTAATTTTTTAAAAAATCTTTACAGAATTTTAACAAGATCCCCAAATTTTGACATAATATTATATAAAAATCACCAGAATATTACAAACGGAAAACCCGAACTTTTTTTCGAAATAATTCCTCACTCTAACATAGTCAAAATAGCTAAATATATAAGAGTCCTTCATCAAGCTGTCTTTTTTTTGGTAAAACCGTCCCCACTTTAAACCTTGCTTCTATAGGGGAGACGGACTACTAGCATCGAATTTGTGAAAACGTGGGGTATTTGAACAAAAACACCAATGGAACCCATTTCAACTGGGTTGCAACCTTTCTTTGCATAGTTCAACATTTTATTGAAGATCGAGTTGATTTCGGTAAAATTAGTGAGGAAAATATCATGTTTTTGGGGGTAATATTTAGCCCATAGGT
>JAHBCN010021489.1:0-14180 GCA_019359885.1 Listronotus oregonensis | reverse complement strand
TTTAAAAAATCTACCCACCTGTTTTGGATTTTTAAAATTTTTTTTTTTTTCTAAACAACTTAAGCAGCCCTTAGATCTGCGTTTAAACCTGTTGATACAACTTTAACTACCTACTACACTTCCACCGGACCGTAAGATCTTTGTAGTCGGCCGGCTCGCTAACCCCAAGCCCCAAAAAAATATGACTTTGGCCTTTAAAAAAATATTACTGACTCAATACTATAAAAGGAATCTAAAAAATTTTTTTTTAAAAATTTTTTTTTAAACATTAGCTACAATTTGTCCCAACATGTATGTATTTTTTCAATAAAAAACTTTTTCTCGATTCCCTAAAATTAGCTACTAAAAATAACAATTTTGAGTTTCGTACTTTTTTAAAAAATTTAACAAAAAAATATCACTTTAATGGGACGTTGTTTAAGCGCTATTTTTCTACTTTAATCTAAAAAAATAATTTGATAGCATGAATATTATTAAAGATAGAGCAGTGGAGAAGTTAAAATACGTGTTTTATTAAAAACCCGTTTTTTTTTGGGTTTTTGAAATAAAAACTTCGACCACTAAAAAATGTCGTAAAAAGTGATTTCGTGTACACGATTACCTTATTAAAGAATCCCATAATCTGGTTTGGTTCTACCCCGGGTTTTTTTTTTCTCGATAACTAAGGACTTTTTTCCAAATTTTACTCCACTATAACTTAATGACCCGTTTTTAAGCTACGACCCGTTAAACGGTTAGAAATAAAAATGATTTTTAAATATTTGCAAATTTAAAAAAACATGATTTTAACCACATTTTACGGATTGATTGATATTAAGTATATAAGTATATAAGCTGATCCTGTCCAGCCCTATTGCAGATCACCTGCAACAAAAAGGAAGAAAACCCCCCAAAAAAACCCAAAAAATCACAAATATTAATCTACGTTTCGGTGGCAAGTAGGCCACCCTTGTCAAGATAGAAACTAAAACAAAAAGTAAACTACATTTTAAGAAATTTTTGATCTAAAAACTTTCTTAATTCTTAATTCTGATAGCTTTTTTTACTTTTTTATGACGTTTTGTCATAAATGACATTAGGTGATTTGACTAGTGTATGAATAGTATGCAAAAAGACAAAAAAGGGGGTGGTATGGTGTGTTAATTGATTTTAAGTTTACCTGAATTTACTTCAGCATTAAGCAAAGGTAACTGTGTATTATTTAAATTAACATATATTGATGCTACACATTTATCTTTATTTAATAAAATAAATGCACTTTCCTTTATTTTACGTTTTTTTAAACAAGTTTTCTTTGCTAAAATGCTAGACGCATTCCAGTTTATTATGTGGTTATTATCAAATGCGTGTTGACAAATTTTTGATTTGTGGAATTCTGTGTTTCTAATGTATGTTCTATCTTCTTTTATGCGTTTGGCTAATGGTCTGGAAGTTTCAACTAAATAAAATTTATTACATTCCCAAGGGATCTTATAAATAACATTTTTTATGTTTTCGTTTATATTGTATGGTTTTGCTATGTTACTTGGTATTTGATAAGCCAGGAATATATGGTAAAAATATATTTGTAATAGGTCTATTTTGATTTTGTCTTAAATTTGGTTGTTCAAATTTTAGAAAACATTTGTTTATAAAATCCAGAGGATAATTATTTTAAACTAAAATATCTTTTAAACATTCTTTTTCATTTTCTTTGTTTTGATCAGAACAAATTATTTTAATTCTATCGAAAAGACTTTTTACAACTCCTTTTTTTACCATTATTGGGTGATTAGAGTTAAAATTCAAATATCTATATTTATTTGTATGTGTGGGTTTTCTGTAAATTTAAGTTTCAAAATTATTTACATCTTTTTTTATTAGAATATGAAGAAAAGGAAGTTGTGAGTTTTGTTCTTTTTCTAAAGTAAAATAAATAGTGGGTTCTTGTGTATTAATGTGTGTTAAAAAATTATTTAGACAACTTTTGTCATGTTCATAAAAAGAAAAAATGTCATATAAAATTTACAGAAAACCTACGCATACAAACAGATACTTAAATTTTAAGTCTAATCATCCAATAATGGTAACAGGAGTTGTAAAAAGTCTTTTTGATAGAATTAAAATAATTTGCTCTGATAAAAAAAAAAAAAGGAAATTAAAAAAGAATTTTTATAGTATATTTTAGTTCAAAATAATTATCCTTTTGATTTTATAAACAAATACTTTCTAAAATTTCAACAACCTTTAAGTCAAAATCAAAATAGAGCTATTACAGATCTATTTTTACCATGTATTCCTGGCTTATCAAATAAAATTCAACGAATAGGTAATAATTTTAATATTCGCACTATCTTTAAAACACAAAACACTATTAGATCTCAAAGAGGTGTCCAACAAGGAGATCCTCTTGAACCAGCTCTTTTTAGTTTAGCAATTCATCCACTTATTTTATCATTAAATACAGAAATAAATCTTTGGTATCTAGATGACGGTACACTTGCTGGAAACCCAAAATCGGTTTTAGATAATTTTCATAAAATAATCAGAGGAAGTAAATATTTGGGTTTAAATTTAAATTTTAATAAGTGTGAATTATCTGTTTTATCTAAAGATGATTCCAATATACTATCAAATTTTTTAAGTATTGTTCCTAATCTGTCAGTAATTCCCATTTCAAATTTTAATTTATTAGGAAGTGCTTTTTCGTCAAATGAAATTGAATACTCAATTAATAAAAAGACAGAATTTTTAAAATCTTTTAGCACCAAATTAAAATTTATAGACTCACATATTTCCTACTATTTGCTAAAATATTCCTTTGCCATACCTCGAATGTCTTATTTGTTAAGATGTTTACCTTGTTGGAAATCTCCAGAATTACTTTGTAATTTTGATAATGTATTACAAAGTTTGGTTCAAGACATAACAAATTGTGATATTAAATTAAATTCTTTACAAAGCACTCTTCCAGTAAAATTTGGAGGTCTTGAATAAGAGATACATCCACACTGTCTATTTCTGCCTTTTTAGGTTCAATCAATGACGTGTCAGGTTTACTTTCCAAAATTTTACCTTCCTATATTCTTGCGACAGTAGATAATGTTGTTTTGTAAGATGGTTATCCGTTTGCAATCTTTAAAATCAACCACAAGAATTACCAAAAAAATAAAAATATTTTGACTTTTAGATTTGCCAAGTTCGTCACAAATATATTACAAACATGTGCCAGACAAGTGAAGATAAGGCACGCTACTTGCTCTTCAGGCCCCTAAAAGTAATGCTTGGATTAACGTACTTCCATCTTCGTCCCAGGGGAAATTTGTTAGATAACAAAACATTCCATATTTCCATCACTCTCAGACTTGGTCTGCCTGTGTGTGGAGAGCACACCTGCGTTTGCGGCGAAAATGCTGATATTTATGGCCTACATGGGTTAAGCTGCAAAAAAAGCGCAGGGCGTTCTTCTAGACACAGTCAGATAAATGACATTATCAAAAGAGCTCTGATTTTAGCTGAAAATCCTTTTGTGTTAGAGCCTCTTGGAGTTTGCAGAAGCGATGGAAAATGGGTAGATGGAATGACCTTAATTCCTGGAAATATGGAAAACAATTACTTTGGGACGCTACTTGCAGCCATACACTTGCAAAATCCTATCTGGACAAAATTTCTAATTTTGTAGGTGCGGCTGCTCGTATTGCCGAGAATAAAAAAAATTAAAATATAAAGAGCTTGAAGAACGTTTTATCTTCATTTCTTTTGCTGTTTAAATTTTTGGTCCTTTGGGTGATGAGACTAAGGATTTTTATTAATCAAATTTGCAAAAAAATACAATGCAAAAAATCTCGAAGTTTCATTATCCAAAGAATTGGTTTAGCTGTGCAACGGGGTAATGCTGCATCGGTACTAGGAACAATCCAGGAACACCTAGGACTTGATGAAGTTTATAATTTTTAAATATAGATTAAGTTATTTATTTAATTTTAGAATATTGTTATTTGGTATTTATACCATGTAAAATTTATCACCCTAATTAAAATGAACCAAAAACTCAAAAATTAGATCCCAAGTAACAAAAACAAAACCATACAATATAAACGAAAACCCAAAAATGTTATTTATAAGATCCCGGTGATGTAATAAATTTTGCCCGGGTAAAACTTCCAGATCATTAGCCAAAAGCATAAAAGAAGATAGAGCATACATTATAAACTTAGAATTTTACAAATCAAAAATCTGTTAACACGCATTTGATAATATACACGTAATAAACTGAAATGCTTCTAGCATTTTAGCAAAGAAAACTTAAAAAAAAACGTAAAATAAAGGAAAGTGCATTTATTTTATTAAATAAAGATAAATGTGTAGCATCAATATCTGTTAATTTAAATAATACATGGTTACCTATGCTTGATGCTGAAGTAAATTCAGGTAAACTTAAAATCAATTAACACACCATACCACCCACCTTTTTTGTCCTTTTGAATACTATAGATACACCAGTCAAATAACCTAATGTCATTTATGACAAAACGTCATAAAAAAGTAAAAAAAGCTATCAGAATTTCCTAAGTTTTTAGATCAAAATTTCTTAAAATTTAGTTTAGTTTTTTGTTTTAGTTCCTATTTTGACAACGGTGGCCGACTTGCCACCGAAACGTAGATCAATATTTGTGATTGTTTGGGTTTTTGGGGGGTTTCTTTTTTTTTGTTGAAAGGCGATCTGCAAGTTCATAGTGGACAGGGTGAGCTTGTATACCCAGGGAACTGGATCGAAGTGGTCCCATTTTCCAAAAAGTAGTAAGACAGTACCCAAAAAAAAAACAAACTAAAACATAAATCCGCCACAAAAGTATAGAACATATATATTAAATTTTATATTGAATTTAATAAATAAAATAAATAAACGCTTTATAAGGTAGGTTAGAGTAGGTTCTTAAGGATAGGTGACGTTTTGTCATTGTTTTGTTAGTACTGCGTTTTTTTATTTTTATTTATAGGTCAGAATGAAAATTTCTAAATAAAAAAGTATATATCTCTAAACGATAGATCTCACTCAGTGGAAAAAATTTCAGTTTAAAAATTTTATAGCACATCTTAACCCAAATTGTAACTTTATTTTACTTTATTTTGATTTTAATTTGATAATAAAGGTAAAGGTTTGATTTATTAGTAATAATAACAGCCAACCTTTTAAAAATTTCCTATATTCCAAATGGATATTTTTAAAATTACTGTTTTTCTATTTTCCAAGAGATGCGTCTGATGAGTTTAGAAAGAGGAAAAATAATTAAGACCTATAAAGGGCAATCTGTAAGGGCCTTTAAAAATTACAAATAAGCAAAACGGTTATGTAAAGGGAATTTTCTCATCAACAAATTTCAAATTGTTTATTTTTTTAAACTTACCTAACGGATCTCCTGGAATAAAAAATAACAATATTTTCAAAAATACCATTTATGACAAAAAATCTTATAAGTGTTGACGTTTTTACCATAAATTAAACCCTAATGTTTTTCTGAAAAAAAATTGAATCAATATAGAATACAGAATTTATCAAAAAAACCTGTTTTTCTTGTTTAATACTCTGAATTTCAAAAAAAACATTAAAATTATAGTAATTTTAATTATTGTTAATTTTGTGTCGTTTTTAACTTGGTTTATAAACGAAAATAATTAACACTTTGTCACCGAAAGTTTGAAAACTTTTTTATTTTTAAATTATTTTTTGAGTAGTAGATCTACAATTTTGGAATGGTCAATAGACTTTGTCTACACCCAAAAACCTGGAGTGAAGAGATTCCATCTGGCGAGTACCTTAAATATTACTTTTAAATACTCAGCTATTAATGTTTTATTATATTTTTTTCTCTTTAAAAAAATCTTAAATTTCTATTTCTGGTTTTTATTAATAATAATTTTTTGATTGATGGCTGTAATCTCTAGTCCTTTACTGCTAGTCTAAACACTTGCTCACTTAATCATTGATTTTATTTATGCATAGCTGCTCCCTGAAATGTTAAAGTTCCTTTGACGACTTTATCCTTTTCTTGAAGGTTTATCTTTTGCGTCATTATTAAGCCGGTTGTGACCCAATTTTAAATTTAAATATATTGTAACGATAACAAAGTCAGAGAGGTAGAACTTTCTATTACCTTTAATAAACTTATTAGTTGTTAAAGTTTATGTCACAATTAACTTATTTAAGTCACGAGATACAGGCGGGTTATTAAAACTCTTTCAGTAAATGCTAACACATGTAAATATGTCTAGTTAAGAGATATAATCTATAATCTCGTTAATTTTAATATTAAAAAGGCGCCAGTACAACTAATATTAGGTATTAGATTATAGATTATATCTAAGGTTTTGTACTACCTTTGAGTGGACTTAATTGTGTAAACCTGGAATTAAACAAAATTTTAGTATTTGCCACCTTGTATACCAACAATTTTGTAAATGTTATCTTAAACTAGTTAAACATGTATAGTTTTAGGGACTTCTAGGTACTTTAACTTATATTAAAAGTCTTACAACACTTTTTACATCAACTTGACTTGTTTCAAATCCAAAACTAACTGCCCCAAAATAGCCTGAGCTCGAGTTGCAGGACACTAAAGTCCTAAACCAAAATATGCTGAGATCAGTCAGCAACTACATCCCCATAAAATTAGGATGTTTATCAAAAACCGTCTGGGTTTCCAAAAAAATAATGGGGAAGTAGTCTTAGAATAAGATAAGGAAAGAAAAAACACAAGTGTGCTGTAACAAAAGAAAGAGCTGTTATAAGATATGGCTAAAATGGCTTTAAGAGTTAGTTTTTTAAGAAATAATACTTTATTAAATAATAAACAAGTTTTATGAAATTCAAAAATTTTGTTGACTTAGAACATATATAATGATACTTACAGATGACTTATCTTGAACTAAAAGAGCACAGATTCACTTTTTACTTTTTGTCTGGCAAATTTGTTCATCCTGGCCTTCTAATTTAAAAAATGACCAAATCACAAGAGTTTTGTGGCTTATTTAATTTCTGTTACCAAAAGCAAGAGAACGGATATGACGAAAATATTACGCAAGTCAAATTGTTGTCCAAACAAATCAAAATACGCTTTATGCAAAATGTCACTAGATTAAACATATTTTAAATGGAATTTGTTATATTTTAAAATGCTATCACTAAATTATTTAATATTTTAAAAACAAAATATAACAATAAATAATTATAGTAACTGTCAAAGTTTAAATCATATTAATCCTATAGATTTTTAGAAGTAAATCTTAAAAAGTTAAAATACCGCTTAAATCATTATTTTACTAAATTTAACAAAAACAATTATTTTCTAATTTACATTAAATTGTTGCCAAAATTTAAATACATTCCTTGTTACAAATCTTAGAATATTGTACAATTATAAATATTATTTATTAAAAAAAAAATGTTTTAACCAATTTTAATTAAACAATTACCAATACAACGGTATGCAACCAATTATACTTGGTACCTATACACTTTTAATATGAAAAAAAAAATACATTTCGACTTGGGATACCTGGCAAAAGTTGCCTTATATAAATGGTAATAATACCCTTTATTTTGGAAGTTGGAAGAAAGGATGCAAAACTGTTTCTTCCAACTATAGACCTATATCTCTTCTTTCCGCTGTTTGCAAAGTTATGGAAAAATTCATTATTTTTGAAGTATTTGGAAAAACACAAAAGGAAGATCTCACAACTGGAACAAGTCCCTTGAGTTTCTTGGTGAATTCCAGATCGTTGCTTTTGACATATAAAGTTTTTGATCAGATATGGCACCTAAGTTTTGTTTTTGGCTCTCCAGTTTTCTTTCTAATCGACGTATATCAGTTATTGTAGATGGTCATTCTTCCAGCTTCTATCCAATTAATGCTGGGATGCCCCAGGGTTCAGTACTGGCACCAACTCTTTTTCTTCTTAACATCAACGATCTTCTTTCTTCCACAACCAATTCTATTTATAGTTTTGATGACGATAATACCCTCCACTCTAATATTCAATTTTTTAAGCCACCCTGTAATTCTGATTGCGAAAACAAGCACAGGTCAATGCAGATATTTCTTTCACAAGACTTTAAAGTAATCATTGAATGGGGCGCCAAAAATCTTGTCCAGTTTAATGCCTCCAAAACACAGTCATATTTGCTATTGCTCATCCGTTACTTATGAGCGGCCAAATTTTGCAGAACAAAGAATCATTTAATCTTGTGGGTGTTACTTTTAAAAATAACCTTAACTGGCACAAACACATAACATCCATTGCCTCAGCAGCTTCAAAAAAGCTTGATTCCTTTTCGAGCCAGAAAGTATTTCTTTCCTTCTAATCTGTATACTCTGTATGTATCCCAGATCAGACCCTCTTTAGAATATTGTTCTCACGTCTGGGAAATGGCGTGTCCTACAACACTTAGCATTCTTAACTCCATCCAGAAAAAAGCTGTTTGCCCTCCGACGTGCTGTAGGGGATTTTTACGGCTTCTGCTCCGAACAGTTGGCCAGTATAATTCTTCCCTTGGCAGCTCCCAACAAACCTACAACAGTTCAGAACAGTTCAACTTCAGAGGCCCCAAACTTTCCACTTTGTTCGTTCCTTCATTCCTAGAGTGTCCAGACTATGGAACCTGCCATCCGCAAAAGTTTTTCCTTTTCTCCAAAATCTCCAAAATATTTTAATCTCGAGGGAATAAACTCCCTATTACCACACTTTAGACACCCACGGTACGTTAGTACTTAGTTCTGAGCCTTCGTGGACTGTATCAAGATAAAAAAAATTTCAGATGGCCTGTTATTTTTTTCTGTCCTTTGGAAAGTTTTCTGACTTTAATACTTTTGCTTAAAGTGGAAGTTTCTAGCCCCATACATATTTTATGTAGCTTTAATGTCATTTTTAGTATATTTTGTATACGGTATTAAGAATGTTTCTCTGGGGAAATTGCAGCAAGAATACTGCCAGCTTCTTTTAATCCGAAGTTTATTTTCTAGTAAATTATCCTTCACATTTTGAATGTTATATCAAGTGCTATAAATATGAAAGTTTTTTATAGAAATAATTTACAATGTTTATGGAGCTTTTTACAAAATATAACTTAAACTCCAGTAGTAATTTTTGGTACCCTAAAGGCCATTTACAATGAACCTAACGCACTGTCTACGGATCCGTAGTCCATAGACATAATACATATTGACTGCTGATGCTGTACTGCCGAAATTAACTCCAAGAGTGAGAGAGAACGCTATACGAGACTCACTCATGGCCTCTCAATCTAGCGCGAGCTCAATGCGGGGCTATGCAGTTTTGTCATTACGCCGGACCAATGAGCGCACGCTAGTGCAAGAGAGCAAGAGTGCGACTCGTATAGTGCTCTCTCACTCTTAGCGTCAATTCGGCAGTACAGCATTAGTAGTCTATATGTGTTATGTCTATGCCGAAACCATAGGAATTAATACGATTTTGTAACCTCACTTTTATACGAATTTAATTTTTTTTTCTTTTTTCTTTTGCGAGGTTTTCTGCCGTTTAATATTTTATTTGAAAGATGAGTACATGTTTACTTTATTATATTTGCTTATGGTGAACCTAAGGACTATAAGGCTTGTATGGAGCATATATATTGATTTGTATCTATTTTTTTGTCATTTTTATTAACCCTTTCGTGATTTTCCGAAATGTAATTTTTTTTAGGGGTGTGCCAAGTATATTTTTTTGATCGCTTCCGCATAGCAAGTAATAAGTCTTTAAATTTTTGCACAAAAACGTTTAGTTAGTTGCTCTTTATATACATATTGTTTTAAAGAAAATCATTTTAAAAATATTACGTTCATTACATGTAAAAATAATAAGAATGGGATAACTTTAATATTATTTATTTATTTTATTTTATTTATTAGATTGGTAATTTTCTTTGTAATTTAACATAATTATAATATAATAATAAAATAATATAAGTTACTTTAAAACCTATTAAATTTTTTTTTTAAATTTTTAAATTAACTTCCGTTTTCTCTTATATACATTCTAGTTCTACGGCTTATACTTTGCTATGCCCAAAAATTTTAATATGGTTTTGTCTCATTTTATTTCCGCTTAGTTGCATAAACCATATTGCA
Organism: Listronotus oregonensis; assembly: GCA_019359885.1. Taxonomy (NCBI): domain Eukaryota; kingdom Metazoa; phylum Arthropoda; class Insecta; order Coleoptera; family Curculionidae; genus Listronotus; species Listronotus oregonensis. The sequence goes on along the minus strand of JAHBCN010021489.1, from coordinate 4,056 downwards.
TCAGCTGATTCCCGATTTAAAAATATTAAGTCTTGAGGCATGTATTTCTTAAATTTTATTTACAGTAACTTGCAGTACCTAATAAAGAAAACATCCAATGCAGCGTCGTGTCCCAATAAAAAAAAAGTTGGCCAACTGTTTAATGTAATTTTTAATTGGATTTTTGTTAATTTATTTTTGATGAATAATATAATCATTTTTTAAATGATTATAGAACCAAGATTGACTAAGAATATCTATTTTGTGTAGTAAGGATGAAGGTTTTCTTATTTGGGGCTAAACGCATTTAAATTCCACAACGACTTCACCAAATTTATCTGGGTTATCTTTAACGGTTCCAGAGATATTACGCAAAATGTGACTTTGAATCCCATTCTTCGGGAGGCTCTAGTCATCTTAGAGGGCATTTTTTGAAGCATATTTTTATGAGGTTAGATATATTTATGTATATATACATACATATATACACCCTTAGTTGTAAGTTACAAATCTATCTTTTTGTCCTTAATTATATCAAAGTAGCAGAGCTGTGTTGTCTGTGGTCGATTGAATGTCCAGTGGATAAACGACTAGTTTGTGTATTCTAAGAAATCTTTGTCTCAATTCGATTCAATAAAACGATTAAATAGCGCCATTTTAGACACAAATGTTACGTTTTTACACATCCATGAGAAAACAATTTAAATACAAATCGAAAAGGCTAAAAAAGTATACATCTAAAAAGTACCGGGTGAGTCAACGATTGCGCGAAGTAGCTTTATGCCTTGAAGATAAAATTTGTTGAAAATTGGCTTTTGTAGTAGTGCGCCAAAAAAGTAGGATGCAACAAAGTTAGATTTTTTTAAATTAAACAACCTGTATTTAAATGTGTTTTTGAATTGTACCTATAATTTCATAACAAATTTTCGCTTATAGTTTTCGAGATAATTCGACTTATTATGAAAATTTAGCCCATTTAAGCTCCTGTTTACTGTGAAAATATTACTTTAATTTTGTCTCTAAGCGATTCGTAAGTTGTGTTCTTAGTAAACAAGGTAAAAAAAACATACTTACTGAAATATTTATATTCCTAATTAAAAAAATCAAGAAAATTTATTATATATTTTACTGTCATCTTACAGCTCGTCAAAAATTCTTTAAGTTTTGTAAAGGATATTCTATCCTTATTCCTAATAGTTTTCGAAATATTTTCATTTTTCCTGATTTTCTGTTCTCGTTAGAGAATTTTTTGTCAATGGAGTCAAGTAGACATGGAAAGCAATAGCCTTAAGGCGGGTTATATTATTGTCAGTAACCAACATCTAACTGAGGGGTAACTGAGTACTGCGAAATTCGTCTTAAAAGCTGATCTTTACTACATGAAGTTGTCAAGAGCACATACTTATGAAATATAGGTATTATAGCTTATTCCCTTAATTTGGTCAAAACATAGGCAAATGACACTAAAACTATTATAAGAAAATTAAAGAACACATTATTCCAGAGAAACAATTTTATTACTCATAAAAAAAAATAAACATAACAAAACATAACATAAACGGAATATTTTATTGCAAACATTGTAACAGGGTATTTTAAACAATAAAGCCATAAACCTAATTACCTAAATAACAATTAGTGTTATTATTAAATTAATTAACTAAATCTTATAATTAAACAATAGATAATGGATACTGTCCTTTGCGGTATAAGTAAGAACTTGTAGATAAAACTAACTCAACACATATCAATATTTATGTTTACAGTAAAACTTCATCAACACAATATTTTGCAACTGAAACCCCCCAAAAAATCAGTTCTTCTCTTAATAAATGTTCGAATAGATGTCCTTCTTGATAAGGTTCGCCGCTCTGGATAATTCGCTCTGTATAATTCAGACAAAAGACAATTTTTATCTGCCGCGCCCAAAACATAAATCATATTAATTAGTTCTTCTTTGGAAAAAATTCCTTTCGAGTATGAGTAACTGAACATTAAACAATAGTAAAAAAGCCTAACTTTAAAACTGATCTAATTTAATTGTTAATGTCATCCAGTATCAGTGACATTATTTTCATTGGGATATATTGACAAAAGATTCTCTAACGAAAACAGAAAATCCCGAAAAATGAAAATATTTCGAAAACTATTAGGAATAAGGATAGAATATCCTTTACAAAACTTGAAGATTTTTTGATAAGCTGTAACATGACAGTAAAATATATAGGTTGTTCCATTTGAAAAAAGTAAGGTTTTTCAATTAGAAATTTTTTGATTTTGGACCGAAACAGAGAACACCCTGTAAATAAGATTTTAAATATTTCATGTGAGTATGTTTTTTTTAACCTTGTTAACTAAGAACACAAGTTACGAATCGCTTAGAGACAAAATTAAAGTAGTATTTTCACAGTAAACAGGTGCTTAAATGCGCTAAATTTTCATAATAAGTCAAATTATCTCGAAAACTATAACTTGTTTGTGTATAAAACCCATAATAAAAAAGTTATGAAATTACACGTACAATTCAAAAATACATTTAAATACAGGGTGTTCAATTTAAAAAAATCTAACTTTGTTGCATCCTACTTTTTGGCGCACCCTGTATAAATGAAAATATTACTATATTACAAAAGCCCATTTTGAACAAATTTTATCTTAAGGCATAAAGCTACTTCGCGCAATCGTTGATTTACCCGGTACATTTAAAAAGTACATTTAAAATAACAAAATTTGAGCTTTTATCTGTCTACTGTGTCACTCGGTATATTGACTACTCGTTTTTATTGAATATAGTTTTGTTTTAAACGTTCTTGGTGAAATAAAAAATAGTCTAAAACTATTAAACAAACGCTCGTGACATTGTATTGTATCTAAACCGAAGAGGAGCTCTTTACCATATATAAATTAAAATTAATTACCTCAAAATTAAGCCCTCCTATCAGTTGATGGAGGACAATAGGAAAGTCTTCATTTTCCGTTTAATTGCTCCCTAGAGAAACTTGTATTATAGGTTTAAAATAGAGCGAGAACCTTAGGACGTGTCTATAAAATCTGTATTAAACTAAGAATTTCAAGTTTAGAGCTTGAAAAGTAGGTCAGAGTTGGCTAAAGTTATATGTGTTCGTAATCTTTGAACTAAGTTAAGAAAATAAAGCACTGAACCTCGGAATTTTGTGCAGTAAGATGGATCAAGATGCCGTTTTTTGAATTCGATTTGTGAGAGCGTCTAGAAAGTTTGTAACCTGTATGTGATCAGGAAGAAATAAAAATTTCATTTTTAAAAGTGCATCTCAAAGAGTTCAAAAATGAAAAGTTTATAACTCAAAAATAATGACGGAAATGAGTTTAATTTTGCTACTCGGGGGTTTTTGGGGTCGCTGAATATGAATATGATATCGACAGTGATCTCAGAGGTACCTAGTTGCTCAAGATGACTGGTTTAAACGTCGTCTTTTGGAGTTTTGTAGAAATTCGACATAAAAATTACGATGATAACGGTCTTGGTGGTACTTAGTGCTCAGAATAATTGGTTTCAGTGTCAAATATTTTATTCTTAATCATTTTTTATAATAAAAATCAATTTGTTCATAACAAAATAACATCACGTTTAAAAAATAGTATACTTTTTTACTTTAACCAATTAATTTTTTCTTTTCTTTTCTATTTCCATGGTTTCGATTTCCGACAAAAATGTGTCTGTTACAGAATTTTTTTTTTAATATTTGTGCAATTTATGCCTGCACAATTTTTGCACACGATGCGGCAGTTCAAACCTTGCTTTCTGCACCCACATGAAGTTCTGCAATATGTTTTGCACCCGCAGAATATCAAATTAATTAGGCTTGGCGGATTAGGTAACTGAGTGTTTTTTATAAAAACTAAGGTTTGTTCTTTAAGTTTTCATCCCCAGTCTTTTGGATTCAAATCTTTGTCTTCTCCGTATAGCCAGTTTCGCACACTTGAAAGTATACTTGCTTCAAGTGTTGCATGAATGCATTTACTGTTGGTTTGAAGGGTAAGGCGACAGCCGTTTTACAAATGTCTCTCGCCCAGCATCTCAAAGAACACATCCCATTT
>JAHBCN010021488.1:0-14111 GCA_019359885.1 Listronotus oregonensis | reverse complement strand
TTTGAAAAATTTTTAAAAATTTTTTTACCAAAAAACCCTTAAAAACACGTTTTAAATCGTTTGTCTCTATGTAGTATTTATATTTTTGCGAATATATTCGGTTTGAAAAGAGATATTAAATTGCGGTTTTCGCCGTTTTGTTAGGATTTTTTTTTCTCTATCTAAATATGTAAAAAGGTATATATCATTGTATTTAAATTTTTCAAAAAAATTCGTAAAATAGGTTAGTTTTTACCTTGACGCCCTCTAGCGGCGTTTGTGAGATGAGTGTAGCAATAGTTTATACACTTGAAAATAATGCTTAAAATGCTCTTCTAAAGGGAGACTAAGTTCACTAAATTCGGTTAAAGCAATCCGAGTTATTAGCACTTTTCTAAATTAAACTTTAACCTTCCCCCACCACTTTAATTTAGAACTGACAAAAATTACACCTGAAGCTTCTTTGTTTAGAACACTTTTGAATATAGCCGACTACCTCTCTTAGTGGAACACCCGGTACATGTATGCCAAATTTCATTTAAATATCTAAATTGGTAGTACATATATTAATAATATGTATCTCGAAAGTTAAGACGTTTAGGACATACGTTTATAAGAAGTTTTCTTATTAAAATGGACCCAAAAATTGCCTCCTTAAATATTGACGTACAATTAGAAAACACCCTGTATAATGTAAAAAATACCAAACATGATATTTTATTTCTCGTAAACAGTTGATTTTATCGATGTCAATCAAGAATATTTTTTTTAGTTTAAGGTTAAAGCTGTCTAAAAATAATATTGTTGAGCCTTTATTACACAGGGTGTTAAAAAAATTGCTATTATTGGGTCAGAGCTAGTCCGTCCCAGGCAAACTAAATAAGCCAAATATGATTTAATGGGTTCATTTTAAGAAGACTTATCTAGTAACCATCATATTAAAAAAATATTAAATTACGACTATTATTTTAAAAGTTATTAAAAAAAAAAACGATTTTCACGGTCGTCCGTTATGTACCTGTTTCTCCGTAGGAGGTCATAGGAAAAAAGTTTATGGGAACTTGTCATAACATTTTTAGGTTTTCTATTAAATTCCGAGAGATTGCCCACATATTCTGGGACACCCTGTATACCAGATGCTATTGGAATGAAGGGGAATACTTTGGTAAAGAAAATTTTCATTTTGGAATTTGCAAAAAAAAGTTGACTTTTGTTAATTTAATTTTTTTTTTCAAAAATATTAATTTTTGGATTTTTCACAAAAAAAAATTGTCATTTTTGATTTTTTTTTAATATTCTATTTTCGATGGACATTAAGAGTAAAAATATTTGACAACTCAAAAAAAATTAATTTTGAAAATTTTAAAAAATTATAAAAAATCGAAAAATAAATATTTTCAAGAATTTTTTTTTGAAATTGGTCTATTTTCAATAAACATTAAGAAAAACATGTTATATAAAAATTTCAAGCAATAATAAAAAAAAAATGAAATTTTAAGCCTTTTAAATTGAATTTATTCTGAAAAAATTAAAGTATTGAATATTTATTCAGTTATATTCTTCAATGCGCCGAAAAGAAGAATATTATAAAAAAAAACTTGTCGATAACTTAATTTCTCGATTTTTTATGGCCAAAAATGGGTGGGGCCGCAATTCTAAATAATAACCTAAACTTTTTTGCAAATTTCAAAAAACATTTTTTTTACCAAAATGGTACCCTTAAGGCGAAATAGCATCTGGTATATATTTGGTGTGGGTCCCATGTCTTATTTTCTAGATAAAAAAATGTTGAACATCCTAAAGCCACCACTGCTGCTATCACGGGCAAGAAAATATCACTTTCCACACTTTATACTGATTGAATAATAAGCGTTTCTTACTTCTACATCCGTCTGAAAATCAAAGAGATCAATTTTCTGCCAATTTGAGCCGTCCAACGCCAACACGTTCCATGCTTTCGATACTTGAGCACAACGGCATAACGACACCACGTCCAAGTAGGAGAATATCCTAAGCAATAGTTCTTTGGGTAGTTTTTTGTTGATGAGAGCTTCTTCGTCGTTAAATACACGGTTTATCTGAAAAAAATATATTATTAAACTAAAGAATAATGTCTATATTATCGGTTTGAATTCATCTTATATAATTTTTATACACTAAAAAACAAGAAAAAAAAAAGACAATACATAATAAGCCTTTTCTAACAATACGTTTTTGACCGACAATTTAAATTTATAAAAAATACCTATCGATGGCTTAGTATAAAAACATCGTATTTCCATTTTTTTCAAAAATGACATATCGGTGGTTTTAGATAGAAAATTATGTATATTATAGAGCAGGGGTCTCCAAACTTTCCAGCCTTAGGGCCATACTGATTACTCCAGTATATTATCATTGTTGCCGGTGGTAAGAAGTGAAATAGTCCACTGATGAAAAAAAAAGTCCGAAAAAGTACACAACGTTTAAAAAAGGCTGCAAATCGGACTAAAGTCCGCAAACGGCAACACTGCATATTATTAATTTTCCTGTCATTATCTGTAATTTCTAGATTAGTCGTAGAGTACGAGCCATGAGGAGTAACGTGACACGACATCTGGTGGACACAAGCGGAAATAGGTAGTACCTTCTATCGCTAACAGATGGCGCTAATAGCACGTACAGAATAATCTCGTTGGTTCGAGAAAGTTCTGATGTCTTCCACTCACTTCTAGATGGCATAATTGGAATATATAAGAAGGCTAGTGGCGAACCACAAGTCAGTTCATATGACACTGTTGTTAAATAAAATATTGCATACCTCCTTAAAACGTGTTTGTGCGTGTTTAAGTTTAAGACATCTTTATAACAGTATTTTGATTTGAATTGTTGCTTTTGTGTGTGAATTAGTAGTATGGAAAAGAAGCAAAAAATTGATAGTGAATGCAGAAAATTCAAAGATCAGTGGAACATTCAGTATTTCGTAATTGAGTCCAGTAACAAGGCGCTATGTTTGATTTGCAATGAAAGCATAGCCGTTCTCAAAGAATATAACATTAAACGTCATTATGAAACAAAACATTTTCAAAATTACTCAAAATATACAGGTAAGTTTGCGGACAGAAAATTCGAAGCTATGCAGCGCGGATTGAAATCGCAGCAATCTTCATTTACAAAACTCAAACTGAACAAGAGGCTGCAACTCGTGCCAGCTTTCGTGTGGCTCTTGAAATTGCAAAAACGTGGAAAACCATTCACCGATGGAGAAATGATCAAAGAATGCATAATTGCAGTAGCCGAAGAAATGTGCCCTGAAAAGGTAAATTTATTAAAAACTGTCAGTATGTCAGCAAACACTGTGGCTCGAAGGGTAAAAACATCGTGAAAATATATCCTCTCAACTGTTCGACAAAAATGGACATTTTGAGTGGTTTTCTTTGGCCTTGGATGAGTCAACAGATGTGTCAGATACTGCTCAGGTGTTGATTTATATTCGAGGAGTAGATAAAAGCTATGAAGTGCACGAAGAACTTCTTGATATGTATAGTATTCATGGCACAACTACTGGTACAGATATTTTTAAAGGAGTTGAAATGGCCATTAATCAAAAGAACCTTCGATGGAAAAACTTGATTACAACTGATGGAGGCAAAAACATGAGTGGGAAAGATAAAGGAGTGGTCGCTCTTGTGTCAAAGGCTGTAGAAAATGACGGTGGTTCAAAACCATTAGTCTTACATTGTATCATTCATCAACAGTCTTTGTGCGGAAAATGTTTGGATATGTCTGACGTTCTGAAACCAGTCATATCAACTGTTAATTTTATCAGATCTTTTGGGCTGAATCACCGACAATTCCGACAATTTATTGAAGAGATTGGAGAAACTGACTTACCTTATCATACTGCCGTACGCTGGCTTAGTTGTGGGAAAGTCCTTCAGCGCTTTTTGAACTTCGAGCAGTGATCGAAATTTTTTGAATGAAAAGCATCGCCCTCTTACTGAATTACAAAACAACGCATGGCTGTGAAGTTAGCATTCTATGTTGATTTGACAAAACATGTGAACGAACTGAATTTGGGATTGCAAGGAGAAAACCAGCATCTTCCTGATTTATACACTAATATCAAATCATTCCGGAAGAAATTGAGACTGTTTCAATCACAACTACGAAGTAAATGTTTTTCACATTTTAAAACATGTGAAATATTCAGCCACACTACTGAGACTGAGTTTCCTATCGATTTTGCAATCGAAACTTTGAGTGCTTTGAAGATAAATTTTGATACTCGTTTCTCGGACTTTGATGCCATTGCGAATCAAATTAAGATTTTTCAGAATCCTTTTGATACTGACATTGAAACCCTAGCCCCGGAACTTCAAATGGAAATGATTGATCTACAATGCAGTGATATAATTAAGAACAAATATCAAAACTCATCTTTGTTGGAATTTTATAAGAGTCTTCCACTAACACAATTTGATAATTTGCATAAATTTGTTTCGTGAGTTCTGTTTTCTGTTTTTGGTACTACTTATTTGTGTGAGAAAACCTTCTCCAAAATGAAGTACACAAAAAATGTTTACAGATCGAAATTAACTGATGAGCATCTTAAACCTCTTTTAATAATTGGTACAAGTAAAATTAGTCCACAACTACAAACTATTGTCAGTGGAAAATCTCAATTACATAAATCTCATTAGTATTTCATATGTCATTATGTTTGTTATAAGTTATGTGATTATTTAAAATGTATAAAATGTTAGTTGGATTCATTTCAATAATTTGTTAGTTATTATATACTGAAGTTAAATTTTCTGCATATTATACATGTCTTTACTCATTACAATTCTGTGTTTCTTTATCCAACTTATCACAAAAACAATAACAATAAGCCTACAAGAATGTTATGAGTTAGCGGAGTTAGCCCATGACCATATCAATGTAGATGTCATATTAATAATTATTCAACATAAAATTAGAATACTTCAGTAAACTAAATTTAATTTGCTAAGTATTTGGGAAAAGGAGTTTTAAGATGCTAGCTTCCGCGGGCCGGAAATTTTCCCCCGATATTCAGGTACGTAGTTTGAGACCCTTAAAGGTAAATCATAAAAAATTTTGGGTTTCCCCTAAATACAAATCTGGGTCGGCAAGACCTTCGTTTCCCGAATACAAAGTGTTAAAGTTTTTATTTAATTTTTCAATTTTTTTAAAAAAATCTATGATAATGTAAATATTGAAGTAAAAATTGGTATCCGGGTTTTTTTTGGTATGACGGATTCGAACCTAATCTTAGTACGGCTCTTACTTGTAGGGGGTGCCACCTACATGTCTTTTTACTATTTTGAACAATCACAACTTTTTGGTAAGGCCGAGTTTCACATTTTTAAGTAAATTAAATAATTGTTTTGTCATTTTTACGTCAAAAAGGTATACCTGTTAAAAGTTGATATGAGCAACCGTTTTTGAGATATTTGGATTTAAAAAAATTACGGCGCATCTGATTTTATTATAGCAAAATTAAAAAAAAAATTAAACAAAACGTATAATTAAACAATATGTAATATAACGGGTGGTTCGACGCGCGCGTTGCGTCAATCTGACACAGCAACATTTTTTTTTATTATATTGAATATGAAAAGTAAGGAATAAAAAATTATGTAGTGTTGGAATACATCAATGAACAATAATCCGCGTTAAAAAAATTTTATCTCAATTTTTACATTATTTATGCATTTTTTAATTAATAGCTTTTTCGAAACTAAAAGTTAACAAAAAAACCCCAATAATTATCAAAATAAAACCCTAAAATTTTTTTCACTTAGTGAAGTTATTTTTAATTGGCCGATGAATAGATCACCGTTACAAAATTTTAATTTTTCACTTCTTTATTAACAATTGAAAATTATAAATTAAAAAAAAGTAAATAAACAAAGTTCTTTTTTCCTAAATCTTGATTGTTTCGATGTCTAACGGTATAAAGCAACTTAAAAATATATATTTTTTACTGTTATTGTTTAAAAAATTGTTATAAACAAATCCATTGTTTATGAGTAATCTAAATTTTTTTTAATGATATTTATTAATGAAAATTATGATTTTTAGAAAAAACGGTTTCTTAATTTTAATACTAAGTAGCAAAAAACGTTTGGTAATTAATAAACGCATTTTTTAGCAACAAATAAATTTTTTTAAGACACCGTTTTTTTCTAAAAATCATAATTTTCATCAATAAATATAATACAAAAATAGATTTACTCATAAACAATGAATTTGTTTATAACAATTTTTTAAACAATAACAGTAAAAAATAAAAAAATGTTTTTAAGTAGCTTTTAACCGTTAGACATCAAAACAATCAAGATTTGGAAAAAACTTTTTTTAATTTCCTTTTTTTATTTATAATTTTCAATTGTTAATAAAAAAGTGGAAAATTAAAATTTTGAAACAGCACGGACGTATATAAGGGGGGGGGGGGTTTGGGGGTCCGGACCCCCCCATTCATATCCATCTTACTTGTCCAACAGAAAAAAATTACATGCACTGCGCCGATTGTAGAAAACGATAGTTGCTTAGTCCGCCGCAGTGCGGGTAGTGATGAGCAAAGCAAGACCAAGACCAAGATCGGGCTAGTCTTGGTCTTGGTCTTGCAAGCCAAAAGAAGGTCTTGTTCTTGGTCTTGGTCTTGCACCACCCGGTCTTGGTCTTGCTGCAAGAGTCTTGCTGGTCTTGTTTTTTTTGGTAGTAATTATTTATACTAAGCAATGTTAAATAATATATATTTTTTTAGTACTTAAAAATAAATAAAAATATAGACTATATTTTTTGCTTTAAAATTTTAAAATATACAAATTTTAACCTTACACATACATTTAAATTATTTGATTAAAAAGCATATTTTTAATGTAGGGGTTTATTTATTTATTGTGGTCCATTTTTAGTTGAATTGAGACACAACCTGCTTTTATACATTTAGTAACATATAGAAACATTTAAGTAATAAGAGTTATTTAAATTTTCTTTGAAAAAACATATAAAATTAAAGCAAATACAAAACGGTGTAGAGTGTGAGCAGAAAAAAAGACTTAATAACTAACCAGATGTGACGTGAAATTTCCGTTAGAATGATTCTGATACGAAACACAAGTTTTTGATTTAAAAAAAAAGTTAGTCAAGTTTACAAGGTGGCTCAATAGTGTGACAAAGCTCGAGATCTCCTCTTATGATAGTGAAAATCTGAACATAAAAAAATATAAAAAAAAGGGTGTAAATGTGAAATTATTTTTTATCCCAGAATTTTCCGAAGAATCCACTGCCACTCAAGAAAACTCCCTTATTTTTAACTTTTAACCTAATATACAAAATTAATGGAGAAAAATCCATTTAAACAAATCGCCATCCTGTATATTATGCTGGAAATTGTTGAACTGTCACAAAGGAACAATGTCTATGTAGATTAAATATTAAATATCATTTTCGGTTTTGACAAAAGTGACGTCATCATTATTCTTTTGGTATTGTTTTGACTTTTCCATCTAAACCGGAAGTAATATTTAAAATCCATTATTCTAAAAAGAACTTCTATGATATGACAAATATATTTTTTATTAATCCATCACATCTTAGTTTTAAGATGTAATCTTATGGTGCCGCTTCTTACAGTGTGGAACAAAAATAAAGTATTTTTGGATTTTGGAAATTTTTGATTTACCCTGTAATCGGCATTACTAAATAGCTAATCTAACATCAGAAATATGAAAGTAATTTTTAGCTTTTATAACTTGTGTACCCCTTTTTTCTGTCGTGAACGGTTTCGGAGATATCGAGCTTTGTCGGACAATTGAGTCACCATCTCAATATTTTTGAAACATGTTATTGAATTTACTCGTTATCGTCGTTAGAGAACAGTAGAAAAGAACAAAGTAATGGATTTAATTGTTATTTTATCAAAAAAAAAACATGTTACTTATTAAATAATCGCCTTTTTTGTCAGTTCTTGACAATTTTTTTGTCATGTCTGTATAAAATACCTCTATATAACAAATATGAACATTGAAATTTATAATATTAAAAAAAAATCGCATAAGTGCAAGAGTCTTGCAGGTAGGTCTTGGTCTTGCGTAGTCTTGCACTCCTCGGTCTTAGTCTTGGTCTTGCATACCCCAGTCTTGGTCTTGGTCTTGCAAGCGAAAAGGCGGTCTTGGTCTTGCTGCAAGACCAAGACCAAGACCGGTCTCGCTCATCACTAAGTGCGGGGAGCGGGAAAATGGGCACTGCCCGCCGCCGCCCGCGCTTTTGCGGCGCGCACCAAACCAAGCTAGTCTAGTCTATTTTGTCTCTTCGCGTTGCGCAATTTTTATAATACAGAAAGAAGTGTCGCTTTTAAAAAGTATAAAACGAACAAATCAGGTATCTCTTTTTTTTTTCTAAGAGAGACCAAAGCCCAATGAACTTTTGTCAAAAGACAATGTGGACCTTCGTAACTTTTATTGCTTCTGCCCTTGGACGTCTTGATTTGTAATGGTCCAGCGTAGTCAACTCCAGAGTGGGAAAATGGTTGTGATGGTGTAACTCGTGTTGTCGGAAGTTGTCCCATTAATTACTCGGCTGTGTGGGCCTTGAACCGAATACAGTTTATGCATTTTCCAATGTTAGTTTTGACTGTTCTTTTCCCATTGACGAACCAGTACATTTGCCGAATGTATGCTAATGTTAGCTGGTTTCCGCCGTGTAGGGTTTTCCAATGAGCATCATTAATAACCAATTTGCTAAGGTGACTATGAGAATGCAAAATCGCAAGGTGTTTGGAGTTAAATGACAGATGCGATTTCTGCAGCCTTCCCCCGACACGATAAATCCCATCAGCATCTAGGAATGGATTAAGATTGAGTATCTTACCAGTTACCAGCCTTGGGAACTTGCTTTTTCTAGTAGAGCATCAATTTCTTCTTTGGGGACCCCTCCCTTGTCAAAGCTATAGCTACGTCCGTGTGCAACAGTGACCTATTCATTGGCCTATTAAGAATAACTTTACCAAGTGAAAAAATTTTAGGGTTTTAGTTTGATAATTATTGGGAATTTTATGTCAACTTTCAGTTTCGAAAAAGTTATTAATTAACAAATGCATAATTAATGTAAAAATTGAGATAAAAATTTTTAACGGCAGATTATTGTTTTAGGATGTATTCCAACACTAAATGAATTTTTTTATTCCTTAATTTTCATATTTAATATATTTAAATATTTTTTTTGTTGATATAAAGAATTTAATTTTTTTTTATTCCAAAAAAAGTTGTAAAAATAAAACTTACTTTTGAAAAATAAATACGATCAGCTGCATAATAGGAATATAACAGTGATGATGATTCCCACATGTTTTTATCACCTTTTTTTATGCACTGTACGGTCAAAATTTACAGAGTTATGGTCACGTTAACATATATTTTTTTAAACCAGTAAAATAATCCAAAGAATATGATATGTTTCAACCTTATCACCTTTCAAAGAAAAGCTGACCCGACTATTTGAAATGTTGGTTTATTTTTACATTTTGCATGTTAGAGCAGTATTACACATAGAAGAAATTTAGTGAAATTTATGTTAAAAAATTTTTAGTGTCAAAATGCCATCCTTTATAAAAATTAGTACTATAATGAAAAAAATATCTTGGTATACTAGTAGTACAGTAACTGAAGACCTGAAAGTACCCAAAGCTGTAAATAAATCTGTACAGATTTTATTTGTGGCGCAATTCTTAGGTCTTCGCGGATACTTTATTTATTTATTTATTTCCATTCTTCATTACATAAGTTCCATTATTGTGAACAAAGTATGCGTCAAATATAAAACTAACTAAACCTAATAACAATAAATTTAAAATACACAAGTTTAATTACTTAAAATTACAATATGCAATAACAGATTAAAATAAACAACGTAAATACATTGTACAAATTATTACACGAACAGGAGACATAGAGACATAAAAAGCCACCAGAGGAAAATAAAATCCTACAAGAGTAGTTATTTATATTAATATTAGATTAAAGTAATCCAAATGAGAATACAAAGGGTTTTCTAAAAATATATCTTTGATTTTTTAATTTCTGTTATAGATTTTATTCTCTGAGGTAGCCTGTTAAATGCCTTAACAGTCATATACAATGAACTCTTCAAAAAATGCATTGTTATGTCTCATAACACTAAGATTGCAGGGGTACCTCGTTTGCATTCCAACATTAAACTGAGAGTTAGTAGGAAAATAGTGTTGGTATTTTTTATAGAAAGTCAAAATTTTATAGAAATAAAGTGAATATACGGTCATAACTTTATACTTTTTAAATAGAGGAGCAGCATGCTCCAGGAAGGTGACTCCTCCAAAGATCTCAACATACGCTTTTGAAGAACTAGTAATCTATTTATTCCTGACGTAGAACCCCAAGCAGTGATACCATATGCTAGTCTGCTCTGGACACACGCATTTATGTACAGTAAAACTACATGTCTATTTACCTGCTTTCCCAAATTATTTACCACAAAACACGATGTTGCCAAACTATTTGCTAGTTGTTCTATGTGTAAGTCCCACGAAAGTTTACTTTCTATGTTTAAGCCAAGAAATTTTGTATTTTCTTCGTTTTTAATGGAATTTTGATTAGGTTTTATTAGCGAACTTTGTGGGTTTTTATCTAGTTTGTTACTACTTTTAAATTGGATAACGACTGACTTATTTGCGTTTAGTAAGAGCCCATTTTCTTGGCACCATGTAAAAACTCTTTTGATACTCTATTTCCGGTCTCAACTGCCCCTGTATATGAGCGATCCCTAACTACAATAGAAGTGTCATCTGCAAACTGACAGATATGCACATCGCTATTTTTGCTCAGATGTTCTAAAAGATCATTACAAAATATTAAAAAAAGAAGTGGAGGCAATATTCCCCTGGGGTACTCCAAATTTTAGAGAAAGAGTGTCAGACTTATAGGCAAAGTTTTCGTATTCACCGTTCCTGGCAGTAAGCTGGACATATTGTTGCCTATCTGTTATATATGATATTATCCATTCCAAAGGAGGTCCATAGATACCATAAGACTTAAGCTTTTCCTTTAGAATTTTACTGTCTATTACGTTAAAAGCTTTACTTAAATCGTAAAAAATGCCTATTGTGTAGAATCCCTGATCTAAACTTTTTGTTACAAAGCTTAGTGCCTCAAAAAAGGCAGTTTCAGTCGATTTGCCTTCCAAAAACCCATGTTGAAAAAGAGAGAACGGTTTATTTGTCTTAAAGTATTGAATAAGTTGGTCATAAAAAATTTTCTCAAAGATTTTTAAAAAGATAGACAAATTAGAAACCGGTCGATAGTTCTCAATAGATCCGCGGTCGCCCTTTTTATAGATGGGTATTACTTTGCTAATTTTCAATATACATATTTGGAAAAATACCACTGCTAAAAGATGAGTTAATTATATTTTCTAGAGGAAAGCAAATAGTATCGGCAACGTGCTTTAATATAAAAGAGGGTATTCCATCGGCACCAGCTAAATTTTTTTTGCAACTTTTTGAATTGCACTTGGATATACGTAGTAGGCGTTAGAAAAAATGTTTTATTTGTTGTTTTATTGAGCGAGAAAAAGTTTATCATGATTCCGACGTGGACAGATTTATTTACAGCTTTGTCCCTTCATTTAAAAATATATTTAAAATTTGAATACATGTTTATATTCTGCAAGCAAAGAAATTATTGATTTTTTTTCGTTCGAAAGCATCCCCAAAGACCTAAAGATTGCGCCACAAGGGAAAACTGTACGGATTTATCTACCGCTTTCTTCCTTCATTTACTGGACTAATATATTAATTATTAAAACATATTTTAAAATTTTAAAATTTACTTAATTAATAAATCGGAAGGGGCTATTATAGGAGGTCCAGCTTTTGTGACGTAATATTTATAAAGGGTCGCAAAGAGTGAGAACCGGTGTGACAAAGGAGAGGGGGAGGGGGTTAAACATGGTGAAATTCAGCTTGACGTAGTTTTCGAACGGCCCCTACGTGTTTTTGGTGAGATATAGAACTAAAAGCAACCAACTGTTTCAACAGCCAAAAGTAATAATTCTCGCAAATGTAAACCGGCTCTTAGGTGTCGGTAGGCTTCGTTAGATAACTAATTAGAATTACTTGACTCGGCTATCGAATATCAGAAAGCTGAGATTTGTGTATTATTCTGCTATTGCTATTGTTATAATATTTATTTTACTTTTTAATGTATTTACCAGGATAAACTGCTGCTCAATTTACCTGCAACTGGACATTTTTTGCTAAATTCCAAATCGTTAGTAGATACTTTTCAAAAATATTAAAAAAAAAATGCGGTTTTTACCGTTTTGTAGAAAAAACTTTTTTGGTAAAAGATAACTATTCTAATTTGTTAACAATTTATCTGTTTTTATTCTACAGGCTGTAAAAGAAGAGACCTCTTTTTTACAAAAACTTTGTCAAACGCGACGATATACTTGCCACGCACCTTCTTTGAAGTAGTGTTTAGAATAAGATTGGTGTGATCATGATGAGCCACACCAATTGTTCAAAAAAAAGAAAAATGGTTAAAAGAAGAAGCAAAACAAAGTAAACTAATAGCAACAAATTATTCTGGTGTCGGGTGAACTATATAAAACCAAATTACCAATTTAAAACAATTTACATCTATTAAAAAAAAGGCGTTTAAATATAAATATTATAAAAAACTCTTGATATAAGCCTCAATATTGAAAAATAAAAGGAATACATTGCTAATGACGAAATCAAACTGTTACATACTAAAAAAATAATTTTTGATTTTTAATTACATAATTTTATTAAGTAGCACATTTCAAAAAAAGTTTTTCAAATTTATGATATCTGCTCCGTTTTTCAAGGTTTTTTTTTTCCAAAAAATTGTTTTTTTTAATATTGGCCTTTCTGTACTTAACCTTTTATCGCAGCGGTTAATATTTTCAACGGTTACGGACTACCTTATTCAGTACGAGAACTACAGGGTGGCTCAAAATGAACGTTATAATTTAAATGCTTTACAACTTTTTATTTATAAATTTATTGTCTTTTTTGTTGTAAAAATTTGTAAAGAAGGTTTGGAAAATTTAAAATAAAGCAATACACCATCGAACAAAGCACGGAAATTATTGAATTTTATTTTTCAAACGGAATGTCACTCATTTTGACGCAGCATGCGTATCGCCGACATTTTAATGTGCAGGTTGGACCTCAGCGCTAACAATTATTCGCTTGGTTGCTAATTTTCCGCAACCAGGTTCAGTAAGAATCCTTTCTGGTGCTGGAAGTCCACGTACAGCGTGCACCGGTGAAAATATTGAACGTGTACGGAAGAGCGTGGAAGAGAGTCCTGAAACATCAACGAGGAGACGTTCGGCACAACTTTGGTTATCAAAGAGGTTTCTTTAAAGAGTTTTAGCTACATTGCACGTTTTTCCATAAAATTTTGCTGGTGCAAGAAATAAAGCCGACAGACTACCAGCAAGGGCTTGATTATGCTGTTGCGTTACAGCAAAAAGCTAGAGACAATCGCGATTCCAGATATGACCGCTCCAGACTTTTTCTTTCGGGTTATTTGAAGGAAAGAATCTAAGTTAATAAGTCACAAACCATTCCTTAACTAAGGCATGACTTTTACAATGAAATTCGTGCCATAACACCTGACATTTTGCGAAAAGTCATGGAACATGTGTTGGAAAGGGCACGACTTTGTAAAACAGAAAATGGACGACATCTGCGAGATGTTATTTTTTACGTTTAGGCTTAAATTATTTTTCATTTACAGGCTGCGTTTTCATAAAATAATGTTAAAAATTTATTTACAAATAAAAAGTTATACAGCATTTAAATAATAACGTCATTTTGCGCCACCCTGTAAATAAGAGCTTTTCTAACACAGGCAGTTCTAATATTTTTTCTGACGAATCTGCTATATCAATAGATCCAAAAACATGTTCCTATAACTCCTGGGAAAGTGTCTTTCCTGCGCACTTCAAAAGTTGTTAAAAAATACCTGTTTTCATAATATTTTAAAAATCTCACCTGATATTTAGCTGCCTCTACTGCCATCCTCGCAGGACTGTCGTACTGCCCCGGGTACAGG
>JAHBCN010021487.1:0-14189 GCA_019359885.1 Listronotus oregonensis | reverse complement strand
AAAAGGCCAAATTTTTAAAAATATTTTTTACCTAGATTTTTTTCCCCGTCGCGTTTGGGGCCCGGGGAGTATTTTTATCAGCTGATTGATGACGTGCATCGGAAATTGTTTTGCGTTTACTATAGACTCACTTGCACGTTTCTTCCCTTCTGTATTTTTAAATTAATGTATAAAGTTTCGGACGCATAGCGCACAAGGACTGCGAAGTATACCGGTTAGGTGGGGGCAGAGTTTATTAATCTAAAGGGGGTTATGACATCCGCCATATTGAAAAACTCTTGTGTGACGTCAAGAAGGGTCCATTTCGGCCATGTTGGATTTTATGCCGGACAGTGGCGTAGAATTGAGGTGGAAACGAAAAACTGCTTTTATAACGACGAACAAAATTTATATTTCAAAAATATAAATGTAATTCAATTAAGTATTGAAATTAAAAGTTAAAGCGACAACACGACGATGGCGTACCTTTTCAATGGTATCTACCACATTAAATATTTTAAAAAATGAGAAAAAAATTAAAATGTAGAAAATACTGATGATTGCTAATTTGTTATAATTATGAGTACTTACTCTATTTTTAAACACACGATATTGAATTATTAACACCTTTTTTTTATAAAATTTTATGAGCAAGTAAAGAAGTTTGGGGTTTTTAATTATTTTTTATCTTGGAACAGCCCGCGAAGGCTGAGGCCTAGTATGAACGCCCCATGGGTGGCTGATGTGTGGTAAGAGGGAGTTTATTCACAAAAGACTTAAATTCTGCAGGTAGCAGGTTCCATAGTCTTGACACTCTAGGGATGAAGGAACGAAGAAAGCGGGAAGTTCAGGGCCTCTCTAGCTGAACTGTTAAAAGATGCATAAAAGTTGCACTACGTGTTGCTCTGCTGGAAGCTGCCAGAAAAGGAATTATACTGGCCAACTCGTCTAAGCAGAAGCCATAAAAATACCTATAGAAGAAAGACAGGAAGGAAGCTTTTCTGTAAGTGCAGGATCAGAAATAGGCTTTTACAAGCTATCTTGAAGATCCTTGTAAGATTACAAAATATCCAACTCCAAATCAGATACTGGAAGCCATAGAAAAATTAACTTTTTTTAGGAATTTATGACGGTGTTTTTGTATTACTTCATAAATATATAAACTTGTCTATTAATCCTTAATTTATTTTATTTTAAAAACTAATTATGTTACTTTTAAAACTAGTTATTTATTTACTTACGGACCATACAGCATCTTGATATTGCAGAATAATAGCAAAATTTTCCACTTTGGCAATAAAATGAATTATTTTATGTAAAAAAATGTGAATACAGGTTTATTGCTAAAAAACTAAACTTTATTTGTTTCACAATACATTTACAATTGCAACAATTAAATAAAATACAACTGAAATTTTTACATTTTGAAATAAATATGGAAGAAAAGAACACAGTACCAATAAAATATCAACTCTGTACACAAATATTTTTAACTGTAAAAATAACCCCATATAAAAACTTCGACTTGTGGCACGACTCTGTCCACAGCTGAGAATGCTAGTAACTTTTAGAGTTACCCGACAGGTCCGCCAACATAAGCGACCCTTTTCACACCCTCACGTCTTGGACTTTTGCTATCCCCATTCTCGACGATGTCATAACCCCCTTAGATTAATAGACTCTGGGTGGGGGTTACACTGGATAAGAATTCGTACGAAGCTTTGTTCGTACGAACCTATCGTAGCCAATATAACCACTCGCATATAAACATGAATTTTTGTTTAGGTAGGATGAAATCGTATGACATAGTACGAATTCGTATAAACAAATTTTTGTACGAATTCTTATCCAGTGTAACCGCCGCCTTATGTAGACTATTATGCGCCGAAGTGGGCTATCGAATTTTGCAAAAATTGTTTTTTTAAACATAGCTCCTTCATTTTTAATGATAGAAAGTTTTTTCAAAAATGAAAATTGTAGGGTTTTTTAAGAGCTACAAGGTTATTAATTAAATTCCTTTAAATTCCTTAGTTTTGAAATGGGGTGAGTTTAAAGGGCTCGAATAAGGTGGTGGTCGCTCAAGGAAGTTTAAAGGTGTATGGAAGCCCAATACTGTAGAATAAAATTGTCCAGGCGTGCAGGGCAGCGGGAATCGGGGGATTGGCCCCGCGGAGTTTGCGCAATGAATAGTAGGTCAGAGCCGGACTTCCATAATTCTTTGTTACTATCTATAAAGTTGACATCATCAAATGTCAAATTCAAGCATTCACTATTTTTTTTTTAATTTTTTGCACAAAATTGTTGGTAATTAAACGATACTACCATAGAATATTTAAAATTATTGTGTAATATTGGATTTTATATCATCTGATATAATATGGAAAGAATAGATGGCGCCACTTTACAGCCTTTTATTTAAATGGTCGATATTTTTGGGAGTTTTGTATTTTTACCAAAAATCTTAGTAAATAAATAAAAACACGATTTTTAAAAAATAAATTTCAAACATTGTATGACAGTTTCATGTACTTATCACCAATTTTGTGATAAAAGAAGGGCAAGATAGTGTAAATGAGTTTAATCTTATCCTAAAATTGTGGTTGTACATTAAAAAGTGAAAATTTTTATAACTGCTTTTTAGGCATATACTTTTCACTAATAACAAACATTCATGAGACAGAATAACAGTGGTTAATAATGTTTAGTAACCTTTGGTACCTAGGTATCCACTGTAACAGTAACGTTAAATATTATGTGTCTACAGTATGTCGAGCTTAAAAAGTTGATAATGTAAGTTTAAGAAACCAAAACTGTAATTTCTTTTTAAACAAATACAGAAAAAGCAAAAAGGAACTTTAACATAAAATTGTACTTTCTTTTATTCAATTAGAGGGACCCGTATAAATTAAAATTTGCCTGGTCTGCCCAGTAATTAATAATTTTGGTCCTTTAAAAGAATGTACTAAATTATTAAATGAAATAAAAGTACTTAAATGTAAACCTTATTTCTTTTTAATAATCCACAGAAATACACAAACATTGTGGAAATCATCTAAAAGATAGTTAAGATTGCCTTACTTTTCTCACTGCTATTTCCTTTGAAATTTTCATTTTTTATAATTCATAATTGATATATTATTATTTATTCGTCTCATAAGAAGCACCTAATTTAAATATAAGAAATACTTACCTAAAGTAAAAAATGCCGGGTATGTTACCCTTAGATTTGCAAGACAAAACCATACAACCTCTAGTCATTTTGTTACGATATTATAAGTAACAAACAATAAACACAAAATTATAGTCACAATTTAATAAACACTAATCACTAAAATAACAAGGTTTTTATCAATCCAAAAAACTTCTGCAACCACAAAATATAATCACACAAAGCAAAACAATCGAAACTAATACGGCTCTCATAAAAGTATAATGTGTTGCCTAACTACACACTGATTTATCAGTGTGTAAGTAGGCAACACATTAAATTATTTCGTGGAATTTCGTTATTATGCAAAATCGGTGGGGCCAACTCTGACAGTTATTTTTATACGGGGCTGGACATTTTTTGATCGAATGGGCCATAGCATTGGGCTTCCATACACCTTTAAACTTCCTCGTGGTCGCTCCTAAATAGAGGCTTTTAATGGCCACATCTTACCAAATATTTACTGAAGTATGGAAAATCGTTTTTCACTTTCACACTCAAGTTCCTAGTTTTCTTAAATTAAGCATTTTAAATTGGTCAGACTTCTAGGATGTATTGATAATACATATATAAAGAGAATCGCAAAAAAGCAAAGATCAATTTTAATTAGGAGGGCAATTAGGGGGTTGTTTTCACTGATTTTTTCGTAGAAACCGACCTAACTTTTATCATAACTCGCTCCATTTTCATGCTAAAGACTTTTTTTAGAAAGGTTTAATTATATACTTTAGAAAAGACTACAAGTTTTCCTCGAAAAATTCAAAGTTTTCCCACTATTTGACTTTGAATCTTTCAAATTTAGCATGAACAAAAGCTAATAATTAACAAGCCTTAGCTCGGTCCGTATGGGTTGTAGAGAAATTTTAAAAAATAATTTTATTTTATTTTTTTATGAGTTACAATTTTGCTCCCTACACTTTTTTTTATAAAATGCATATATATTTCGAGTTATTCGCGAAAAATCCATTAAAACGTCGATTTTTTCATAGAAAAACTGTTACTTTCAATCGCGAATAACTAGAAAAATATTAGTTTTACCAAAAATATGTTTAGAACATTTTTTACTCAGAATTACTTTTTTTATCAATTCTTGGAGTTAAAATATTTTTTAATAAATAAATTTGCCACAACAATATAGAACTTATTATCTCTCTACATGCCGACATGAACGAATTTGATGTTTATTGCTCTTACTTTCATTTTGCCGTTTTCCCTCTCCAACTCCTTATAATGTCGAGCAAGATCCGTGTAACGCCCTCTATACTTGTGATACCTCATCTGCGACTTCTGAAAGGCATTGTAGATCTGCTCTTTAGTAAGATGACCGAGCTGCGATGAGGACTGCGAGATATTGTCTTCTATTTCACTCGCGGAAACATCTAGATCTGACTAAAAAAAGATTTATAGTTTAACAAATTAGTAAAGAAAAATATATGTCATGTTATATTTTTATTCATTTGATATAGTCAATAAATTTAATTATTTAGGCGTACTTTCATTAACAAATAACCTTATTGTCCGGATAATTTCAATGGTTACAATTGTAACAATTGTTATTATGGAAATTATTCGGAAAATAATGAAAGTGCCAGGCCTTACAGTAATAGTTTACAAAATTTTTAATTTGATACTGAGTAAAACAAAGTAAAGTTGGTAAATACATAAAAATATTCACCGATTTTAATTTTGAATCAAACTACCGGATATATCGGGTGACCCAGAAGGGTGGCTCATCCCCTTGTTTTTCTGCATTCTTCAAGATCGGAAACTGCCTCAACTTCCGATTTTCCAATAAGATACCCTATATAGTCTTACATTTTTAAATTCCTGGAAACATTTTAGTCCAGTAAATGAAGGGACAAAGCTGTAAATAAATATGTACAGTTTTCCCTTGTGGCGCAATTCTTAGGCCTTCGGGGATGCTTTCGAGCGAAAAAAAGTTTATCAACATTAACAGGTGGGAAAGGGCTGAAAATGGCTCCTCAAGGCCCGAAAATGGGTTTCCCGCTAATATCTGCCAAAATATGCGAATTGACGAATTTTTGTTTGGACAAAAAATGAAGATCGCCTTATAATCTACAAAAATGATCCTTATAATTTTTTTCGAAAAATCGATAGATTTCGAGATAACGGTACCCAAAAGTTAATGTCTCAAAAACTGAAATAAGAGCTACAAAAATTTGTAGTGAAAGAAAATACGTAGTTTTATTGGACTATTAATTTTGCGACTTATTGTACCCGCTGAGCTGAGCAGCAGTGCGGCTTTGAATTGACTAATGTTCATAGTAATAAAAAAAAATGTTTCATGCGGTTCTCTTATAGGCTTGGTTTTTTGCGGTGGCCTCCCGGACTATTAATCAGTGATTTAAATTGCAACATATTTTTATTTTAATCAATTACATAGGTCCACAAAAAAATAGTGTGTGCTGGGTGTCGGACTAAGATTTTCTTTCGGAAGCTAGAGACCCAAAACGTGAAAATCTGCAAAAATCTCGAGAATAGTATATTTCATTACCAGTACGGAAATGATGATTTTTCCGTGCGCCCGTGACAAATTCTCGTGTGAGGCGCTGCCGAACACGGGAAGTCATGCAAGAACGGAAAAATCAATTTCTGGACGTGTAATGAACGATATTTTTTATTATACTTAGGTACCTGAAAACAACATAAACAAAAAACATCGCAAAAAATGATTTAAGAAAATTGCAATTATTTATTTTTATTTTTAAAACAGTAAAACAAATTAACAAAAAAATTACAAGCTAATTAAATCTAAGAAAATAACAGTAAAACAAATTAACAAAAAAAAAATTACAAGCTAATTAAATCTAAGAAAATTAATTTTGGACGGAACCGTTATGATTAATGGTTATATTTATTGTACAATTCGTATTATTGTTGAAACTCAATCCCTTTTGTATTTCTTTTTGTTGAACTAAAGATGTTGAAGCGGAGTGTTCGTGTATGTTTTGGTTCTCTTGATTGACTGTTACGTATTTTGTAGTTTCCAAGTTACAAGGCCTAAACAACTTTTGGGATACTTCAATTTTTCTTTGTATGGGCTCCTCTATATATCCTTCTGCTACATTGGAAGAAAGCAATCCTCCGTGTCTTTTCAAAGTGAGCAAATCACCGCCGCTTTCTACCAACATGGTAGCCGAAGAACGCCTTAGCCCATGTCCGGCATATTCTTCGTAATTTTTTAGTTTTAAGTATTTTGCAACAAGTTTTGGAATACCACTGATAGTATGGCATCCAACATGTTGAGCGTAACATCTTTTGTTTCGGTATGCAACAAATAATCTTCTATTCTCCATAATTTTAGGGCAGAGATCTGCGTATTTACGGTAAAGTGTACAGGGATTGAATTTGTAATTTTCATTGGTAATGGTAAAACTTCTTGACCTGTAATTTTTTCCATCTCGTAAGAACACGACAAGGAAACGCCCATTATCTTCCACATCATCTAAACTCAAACGTATTAAATCATCTCTGCGGCATGCGCCGAAGATGCCAAACACTAAAATTACTTTTGCTAGTAGATATTGTACATCTGAAGCTTCACATAAAAATTTGGTTACTTGTTCTGATGTAAGAACCTTGGATTTCTTTGGTACATATACTACAGCTTGTCGTTTCAAAAAAGCGATAGTTTTTGGATATTGGTTGTGAGTATTTTCTTTTATTGCCAAACAACTCTTTAACATGGAGAGTTGACTCCATAAGGTGGATGACTTCATGATTTGGCTTTCAGAAAAATAAACTAAGAGAATATCGTCACTCACAATTTTGATTCTTTTCTAAGTCCGCCATTCGGTAAAAATGTGATATTCATGTTCATATCTCAACCTGGATTTCACTGGTAATAAATCTGCACTCACTTCTGCCGTATGTTGTAATATAATATCGGGAATATCCGGATTTTCTTCCAAATTTAAATTCATTTTTTGAAAATGGCATAAATTTCACTGACAGAAAATAAAATATGTCATATAAATTAACAAATATATAACATATATGTCAATAAATTAACAAATAAATCGTTGTTATGAACAGTTTCCATGGATGGATTTTTGTATAAGCGCACGGAAAGAGGGATCGGGAAAAAAAAATCCGTGCGCTGTTCTGAAAATGTCATATTTACTCTATTTTATACACAGTTGAAAAGTAGTATTTTCGGATAAGTATAATAAAAATGTTTTTTTTTGTAATTTCTTTACAGTATTTTTTTCCTAATTTAAAAAATAGTTACTTCTAATAGATTTCCATTGTTGCACGTATTTTTAAGTAAAGTTTAAATTACCACAACGTCCTCACACTGAAATATGTTTATCGAAAATGAAAATCGATAGACGTATTTAAATTATTTCATAGAATTAATCTTTCATTGACCAGCCCACTTCTATTTTCGTCTACAACTCATAAAAAATACAAATTGCAAAGTCTCACATTACATTTTAAAAATACATTTACCAGCCCAAAGGTGTGCAAGGTCAAACGATATTATATTAATATTTGACCTGTTTAGCGAAGTTGTTTTCGCCACTCTAACAACCTAAATTTTTGCATTTTAGCTTGAATGCAGTTTAATTTATATAAAATATGACAGTTTTTAGAGCAAATAGGAAGCACTTTTGGTGCCTAAAATTTAACAGCAAACTTCAGGTACCATATTTTAAAAAGTTGTGGTTAGAATAATCCTGCCTCATAAATCACGATAAAAAGTTTACATATCCTTCCTTTACAGTCGCTACAAAATAAAAACTAGAACATAACTTGGTATAAAATCATCAAAACATTAAATAATAATTAGAATTAGGTAATTATTCAGTTTCAAAATAGAACATTATTTTAATGAGCGCGTTATTAATTATAAGTATGTTTTAGTACGAATTTCAAAGTAAAATGCTTTCCTACAAAACATCTCAAAGCAGAGTTACGCTCTTGATTTTTTTATCTAGTCTTGTAACCCAATGCACTCTGAATTTTATAGATAAAGGTTTATTCCATGTAATTACTTTAATTGAAATCAATATTAATATTGTAATTCATTTATTTTTTTATATTCTTGCATCACTAAAACAGAAGGAATTTGAAAAAAGCATAGAGACAAAAAAGAGTATCCAAGACCAGTTCCTCATTGCCAGGAACTGCCGGTACCGACAGCGCCTTTAAACCTGGACATCCTGTTTGCCAGTGATACTATTTCTTCATCAGAATCTGATCCACTACTTCCTGAGAACACCAGTTGTGACCCACCATTTTTACCAACTACCAGTGAACCTCACTTAATAACTCAGAGTGGATTAAATGACTTGGTACGTGACCTAAGATTGTCATGACAAAAATCGGCACTTCTTGGTTACAGACTTCCACAGTGGAACTTGTTAGATAAAAAAGCAAGTGTTTCACTTTACCGAAAACGGAATATTACATTATCAAGTTAAGCAGTCCTGCTTCATAATGGAAACAAAAAACCATCTATTCCTTTAGTCCATTCAGTGACAATAAAAAAAAAAACAGGGTTCAAGAATATATATCAATGGATATATATATATATATATATATATATATATATATATATATATATATATATATATATATATATATATATATATATATATATATATATATATATATATATATATATATATATATATATATATATATATATATATATATATATATATATATATATATATATATATATATATATATAGGATTTTACAAAGTATTGTTGTTTTTTTATGTCTGTGGGACAGTAGGGCAACAAAAGAACACTACAGTAAAAAGGATTGGCCTCATAGAACTTCTTTTGAACCTGGTACTTTAAACATTAAATATGCCCTCTTCGGCAATATTTTTGCATAGATTCTACATGTTTTATATGTGTATATTAAATAAATATATTAGATTAAAAAAATATATCGTCTCCTCTTTTTTTCCTTATAACAAACAAACTGTATGTGTTACAGTAATTAGCTTATCATTTTCGGATTTAGGACTTTAAAATACTTCAAACAAACCTATTTTCATCAATGTTACTTTACAAAAATTTAAATTTGTTGACTTGTGTTATTAGGATGTACCTTATTACTATCCTGGGTCACCTAAACATGCCTATCTAAGTTGATTTATATAAGTTTGTTTTACTATTGGCCATATCCACTCTGTACATATTAAATCTTTTAACATTTTTTATATTTACTTTCTAATGGCATGAGTAACAAATTAACATTTAAAAAATAAATAAAATTGAAAAACTACTTTACATTACGTCATCAGACGAAACCGAGGACGAAACCATATGCAAGATTTTTTAATTTAATGATATAGTATAATTTAGGTAGAATATTTTAAATCTTTTAAAAACATTATAACATGTAACTATTTGAGTTAGTCATATGATTCAAAACAAACAATATTAAAAATAGCTTACAAAAAAACAAAAAAAATTATATGACATGTAAAAGACGAATTTAAGTTAAAGATGCTGAATTGGGTAGTTAGTTATTTTGTAATAGCTTTTTTCAATGTAGGTAGACAAATAAAAATAATTACTTTGTTTTCTATCACTATATTTTTATAACAAACTGTGAAGGCAGTTTCGTAGTATTATTACATTTAAATACTAATTTAAATAATACTATGTCTTATATATTTTTTAAATGATAATGGCCCCTAAGTTATCACCTAGGATAGTCCAAATATTATATTATTGTCTTGATTTTAAACAACTTAGGGTCCGTTGTCGTTTACCGTCTATCGATTTGAGAAAAATAAAAATTATAGACAAAAAGAGCACATTTTGTTTAGTAGCCTTCAAAAAAATTAAATTAAAATTCGAAAAAACACTTTGTTTTTAGGTTAAGTAAAAAGCCGATTTTGCGATGTTGTCGGATCAAAAAAAAGATTTAAATTTAGTTTTAAAGCATTATGGATTAAATAATACACGAATTACAAAAAAAAATTAAATAAGGTAATTATCTGAAAGTGGAGTCCACCCTATTTTTGGCTATAAAAAATTGAATAATTAAGATAACAAATATTTTTTTTCATTTGGTTTGATGGCGTATTGATGATAAAGATAATTTACAATTTAAGGAGAAAAACCTAACCAGAACTAACCAGGAACTAACCAGAACTAGGTAATCGTTTGGAAGTTGTTGTTTGTTAGTTTTGGTTAGTTTTTCTTAAAAAAAAAGCTTCATTTCTGGTAAACGAAAAAAAAACAACCTTCAATAATACTAAATTATTAAAAGACATCTGGACATTGCTTATTCAAGCAGAGACACATTAAAAAACGGCATCGTATCATCTCTTTCTAATGTATTTTTTCTCATTTTCTTCATGTTAAGTCGGCCATTACTTTGTTATATTTTAACTGGGGGAAATAAAGAAATTACTTTATTTTGTGATAATGTCAGTAAAAAAATCAAAATTTTTCAGACTAGCTGTTTAAATTTGGTTACAGTTAAAAAACATATTTAAATTTTGCAAAAGGGTAAGTCAGCGAAGCCTTGTTTTACATACAAGGTCACTAAATATTAAACAATTATGTACTAAATATCTACTGCTATTGGTCACAGACTTAATAATTTAAATTCAATTTAAATTTAAAATAAGGAGATTCGCCCTTTTTTGTTCTTTTGATGTTTTTTTGCTATGGTTTAACAACTATTTGATTGCAGATTTTTCGGTTACTAGTTAATTCCCAAATGTATGAATTAATGCAATTATATTTAAATCATGAAATGAAAAATGTGGTTTATATATTACCCATTTCGACTTATTTTAACTCTCCAAAGACCTTTTTATTTAAATTTAAACTTAAAAGTAATTAAACGATTAGTAAAGTTGACATACGTAAACCGTTTCGTTTTGCGAGGATAGGCGGGTTAAACACGGTTAGAATGGTGGGGGAAAGAACTGCTATCAACCAGTAGTTAAAAACGGTAAGTCGCGAAAATATCCTTAATGTATTCAGACCCTATGTGTTTTATTATAGTGTAACAAATAAGTTAAAAACATATATTAAAATATTACTTTTTAAAAAAGATGTTAAAGTTCAACGAAGCCATTTTATATTAACCAACAAGGTAGCCACTAAATATATAAACAATTATGTATCGTGGAAACAGTGTAAAGCTGTCTATTTTTTGGTTTCACTAAGATCTATTTCAACAATATTGCCTAATTTCTATATTTACTGATATTTTAAAAAAAGAGAAAAGTTTGTCCCAAATTTACTTTTAAAATACCTTGTTTAATTTAAAAAGTAGTCTGTTAACAAACTAATTTTATTTAATTATTCTAAAAACGGCAAAATACCTGGGGATGTTTATAGACAATAAACTAAACTTGAATGCCCACTCAGCTGGAGTTAAAAAATCAACAATAAGTAGAGCTAAACATTTTTCATTGCTTACCTACAAATCACAAGGCATAAGTAGAGATACAGCTACAAAAATCTACCAATTAATTTGCAGACCAATTACTGAATATGGACATCCCCTTTACTTAAATTGCAAATCACCAGCACTGAGAAAAATTACCAAGATTCGTCACCCTAACAACAGACTTCACAATCCATCTAATACTCTTCTTTATGAGCTGTGCAATATAGAAACAATTGAAGAAAGACTACAAAGATTAGCTAACAGTTTCGCTGCAAATGAAAATAACATGAACCTACTCACTCCATACTGCCTAGAACGCAATCCAGATGCTCTCCCAGGTGCAAGACATCCTCAATCCACCCTATGGGAAAAACTACAGACCAGGGACATTTAGTAATTGTTTTTCGTTTAAATTTGATTGTTTGTTTATATCAAATGTGTGTATTATATTTTATCAATTTTATCAAAATTTTAATTGTATATATGAAAGTAAAGTCTATATGTTTTAATTACAAAGGCAGAAGGACCACGGTCGATAGCCTTTTGAATTATTATATTATTGTATATTATAGTAATTCAATAAAGAACGTTAAGTAAGTATTCTAAAAAAAAATATTTTTGACAAAAACTGGTGGCCCTTCAAATTTAAAAAGGCATATTTCATATTTCAATAGTGGTTTATTAGTTTGTTGGACCTTTTTCATTATACCCACCCATAGAAATCATTAAAAACATGTCAAATTGACAAAAAAAGTAAAGCAGGTTGTTCTACACACTTTAAATTTTTGGAGAAACACAATATTTTGACAGGTGGGCTATAATAGGTTTAAACAAACATCAAAACTCTCCAGTCACTAAACTGGACAGTCGACGTTTTCTTGAAATCGCGTGTAGTCGTCGGCGCTCGTTTCTATTTTTCATCAAGAGTGGAGCAAGCCTAAACGAAAAAGTTTACAGTTCCTACTTTTAGTGATTTATCATGTATGAAATTTAATTGGGAAAAATAAAAAGCTGCTTCAACTAACCAGAACTAACCATGACCGACCAGAACTCAGGGCTTTTGAATTTGTCCAAATTATCCCTATGTAAAAGTTATAAAAAAATTCTCTGTATTGTAAAATTAAATAAATATCCAAAAATGTTTTCTTAAAGTTTTTGAACTAATTTCAATAATATAAGAACATTTTTGTGCAATTTGAGCCTTTTTAGGCCGATTTCTGTGGGGTGGGTATAACGAAAAAGATCTATTTGGTATACCAATAAATATTTTTTACTGGCTTTTAAGATTTCAGACAATAACATATTTTGTCAATTATTTCTTTATAATTTTTTTGTTTCATTAAGCTATGGATCCAAAACATTTTGAAATTAGCAACATACATTAATAACAACAGGAAATAAAGGGCTCAGACAACAAATAAATTATTTAATAATAATCAAAAATACACGAACCAAACCATTATGGTTAGCTCATTTTGGTTATTAGGAACTGAAATAAGAACTTACTTGTAAATGGTATAGACTTCCAGCTTCATATCTAGGCAAAAATGAAACATCACTAGCAATTGACGAATTTGACATCCTTCTAGACCTGCTCTCTGCTGAGGGAGACACTAAAGTAACACTTGAGAAACCCTGATCTGAACTCATGTTTGAAGTATTTGCATCTACAAACCAAAAATAATACATAAACAAGTTTAAAAGGTTAAAAATATGACTGTACCACTTATATCAGTTAATCAGTTATTTGTTTACCAAAGTCAATGCGCTAAATATTATGAGAAAAAGACTAAAATATGTTAAAAGTAGCTTAATTCTTAATCTTTATTAAAAACTAATTATTTTAACAATACAAAAAATCAATGTTTTAGGTAGTAGCACTCATAGTTGCCATTATTATTCTTACAAGCTTTTAAGCTAACTAATTATTTTAGAATTCTATATGCTGAATCAATTCTCACAGTCCACAGGACTTAAATATTTAATTACCGTCTTCTCCAATGGAAAATAAATTTTCATCAGGGGTACTGGTGCCTTGTAATTTATCAGTAACACTTTGCGTTAACTGTTGAAATCTTTGCGGGCTGCTTTTAACTTCTTCGGTAATCTTCTCTTTAAGTTTTTTAAACATTTTAAACCAGGGTTTCACTGGTTTCTCCAATTTTTAATACATAAACATTACACTCCCAAAAATATTAGCGCATTTAACCTAAAAATGACGTGTCGAATGTCACTGTCAACAACATTTGACGTCATCAATAAAAAAAAGGGGTGACACGAAGAGTTATCGCATCATAGCTGAATTAGAGAATTGTTTCGTTATGACGGTAAACCCACAGTATGAAAGGAAGTTGTGTTGAACACGAAAATGTTATTTTAGACAATGCACTACGTAGTTTGTGTTTTTTTTTGCAGGCGTGCACGATCTTACTTACACTTCACTTTGTTTTTTAATCGGATGGGGATACTTAATTCAACCCCATGGTGTTACTACTGGGACGCAGATCACCATCGGGCTTAGCAAAATGTTGAGCGACCCTTCGTAATTGCTTACATCCTTACTATGGCTTTCTTCCTTGGAAAACCGATGTTTTTTTGGGTTT
>JAHBCN010021486.1:0-14076 GCA_019359885.1 Listronotus oregonensis | reverse complement strand
AAAACCCAATCACTGTCTATTTTGCTATGTATAAACTTAATGGCATTCAAACAGTACCTTAGGAGGATCAATCAATAACTCATGGAAGTCCTTCATCCTGGAACAAATGGCGTCGGTCGTGTTAAGGATAATTCTCTGTTTCTGCTCCATATCCATCGCTTCATCATTTATGTTCGTACTGTACATACTGGCAGCGATACTAGCGGCGATACTTGCCGCTGTACTGCGAAAACCCGGCAGACTACAGGAAAAAAATACCAATGATTATTTAATCATATTTGGTCCCAAATAAAGAAGATAAAACTTGAAGTCGCATTTAAAAATGTTTAAAAAATATTGAAAATACCTGGTCTGATGAACATCTAGAAGAGCTAAAAGTACTTGTATGCCGCCCACTATCGAACTCTCACATTTTTCCTTGTCGAAAATTTGATCTAATAGTAAACACATCGTCTCAGATCTAAAAATCGAAAATTTTAAATAAAGTATGAGATATAAATTCTCTGCAGTAATCGAATTTAGGCGTTAAACCATAACCAAAAGAAATTGGTATTTACCGCTGTATTTAGGCGGTTATGGTTGACTTTGGTAATGACAATTTATAAAAAAATGTATGCTAAAGTTATATACCAAGTCCTGCCGTAGCATTTTTGGTAGTTTGCCCAAATTCAATGAATGTCAAGTCTCCATATTGGACCACCGCTCAAATAGTGTCATAACGCAGAAAAGCAAATTATCGATATAAAGGTGTTTGAAATTAATTCTAACAATTTTTTGTGTTTTGATTTAAAACCCATTAAAATGAGAACAATGACTGTTTGGGCAATTTTTAAAGGTTTTTGAAGCTATAGCGTATTAAGTATTTAAAAATATTTTAAAAAAAAATTGTTTTAAGGTGAGACAAGATAAAAACAAATTGAAAAAGTTGTGACACCATAAAAATAAAGAAATGAAAAATGAACAAAATATTGTTTAAGAGTAATTTTAAAAAGTAAGTATAAAAATATTATCTATACTTCAAGTCCAAAATTTCTGTCAATGACGCATCGCTCGCTTTTAGAGTGCCCCGGGTTGTGTGGGGCCAGGGGAATCAATTCCAGTGGCGTACGCATTTTAGAAAATAAATGATAAAATTTCGTCAAAACATAAAAATATTTTTTACAAGCAAAAGTTATTTTCTCACATTTTCATCAACCCTTTAAATTAGTAACAAGCCTATATTATTTTGGTATTATTCGGATTAATAAAAAATGTAATTTTTTTTTGCTTAATTTTGCACACCTCCTATTTTGAGGTCATAGAACACAAATTTGAGTTTTTTTGGCGATTTTTCAACGTTTTTCAAAAAAAAAATACATTTTTTACTTTAATTTTACCTTCTCTGATTTTATTTTGCTACATGAAAAATAATAAAATTTTAGTCTTAACATAAATTAAAAAAAATGTAAAAGCAGAACGATAGACAATCCAATTTACACCGACTTGCCAATTCACTACCGATCTTGCAATCTCAATATTAAATACGATATTACACGCATTGCTTCATCAAAAATATCCACTATATAAGGAACACGAAAGCCCTGAAATCATCGCTTGTAGAATCCAATGACGATTTCTTCGGGTCTTTCGAGTGCCATATTTAGTGGATATTTTGATCAAACTTGCGGGCCGTGCGAAGCAAGGTCCGTATAACAATGTCATAAAAGAAAACTATTACAACTTGGCAACAGGTAGACATTTTTAGAATTCCAGGTTTAATTCGGACCTGGTTTTTTTTATAATTAAGGTTTTTTTCCGTGTTTTTTTTAAATATTAAAATAGTATAAGTTTTTTAAATGTGTTTTCGTGCAAATGATAGACTTTAAACGAATACGTCGTAAAATGTAATTAAAAAATTTAATTATTATTCTTTTGAAAAACTATAATTAAGAGCCAAAAAAACTTCTGATTCATGTTTAACAATCGGAAAGTAGGAAGTGTGCAAAAAATTAGTGAATAATTACTAATATTGTTTATTTGTATTAAAATGTCTGTTAATATATTGGTCACAAGAAAAATGTTCAGATATAGGTAATGTAAGGCACTCACCTTACATTGATTCATTGGCAGAATTGCTGTCAAGAGACGTAGCTGAATCTGAGGTGCTATCAGCGTCAGGGGTGATTAATAATGGTTCAGCGACTACCTCAACGTGAATATCCAAATCCCACATCTTCTGTTCTTCTTTTTTAATATGCGCGACACACTTTTTCCAATCATGGGCTGTCACGTTAGAAATTGCCTCGCCTAATAATATTTTGACATCCGCTAATTTAAATGTTTTATTTTTACGTGCTACTTCACTTTTTATTTGCGCCCATATTAATTCAATTGATTAAGTTCACAATGGTACGGCGGCAGTCTCAACACTGTTACATTCTTTTCCCGAGCCATTTCATCAGTAGCATATTTTATATATTTGTGTTTATTTGCCCTCACTAGATCAAGCAACTGAATTTTAAGCATTGCTGTGTCGAATTTAATGTTTTTTGAAGAGAGCCATCGGCATATTTCAGCTTTTTTTGTCGCAATCGTAGGAATTTTTTCTTGGCGTCGACTGTGGTATGGAGCATTGTCCATTACAATTACCCAATCGGTTTCTACAAGGTTTAGAATCGAAGAAAACCATCGCTCAAAAACATCGGCGTTCATTTCTTCGTGGTAGTCTCCTGTTTTGCGAGATTCAAACACGTTAAGGCCACCATCTAAGAAACCGACTCACTTCCAATATGGGTTATTATTAGACGACGACCTTTTCCACTGAGATTTCTGAGTCCTTGAGAAAATCCTTCCATAAATGCCTGTCTCGAACTTGTAATGTTTAGATCTTGCCATACCTTCCCAACCGTGTGCCCTTCATTAAGCCATGTTTCGTAAGTGTAATATATTTTTTTGCCCTTTTCCCGAAACTCCCGTATTTTCCAAATAATTTCGCCGCCATAAAACAATTTCATTCTTTTCAATAAGTAAGCTTTTTCGATTGGTTTAAGATACCTAAAATTTTTCTTTTAAAGATCGTCTCAAAAGTCTTAATGATATTTTAGGTAAAGATGTGTCGTTATTCACTTCTGCCATAATTTTTTTAAAGTTTGGTATTTCATTTTGGAAAAAAAAAACCATGGATTTTGCAACGAATGGCGTATTTTGTGTCATCATCCAGGATTATTTTTCCGGCCTCTTGTCTGGGCTGCTTTACTTTTTTCTTTGTGTCGTTTTCTTGATAATGGCCTTTCAAAATTCTAAATACCGTGCGCGAAGAAACTTTTGTTAAAGTTGCACATATCTCTGCAGCATCCAAAGTGGTTAGTTCAGGATTTCGTTCCAAGCCCATGGTAAACATTTTTAACCATTATTCGTTCTTTTAACGTTAATTGAGTTTTTTTGTAGGCGGATTACTAGTTGAAGGTTGGTTAATATTCATATTTTACTGAATTAAAACCACTTAACAACACTAAATCTTCATATACAATTATATAACTAAATAAGATACACTATAATAAAATCGGCACAAACAATATCTATACACAACGAAAACTAGAAATTTACAATATACAGAAAATATCCTGTATGCAATTAAAATTTAAACTCGCAAAATATGTCCATAAATCAATAATAACTATCAAATCATCGAACAGCACGAAAACCCTGTTGATACGCTTATTTTCAAGTCTGATCAAGTTGTAAACCAAGGGATGTGTGTTTCCACATTTATTGTCTTCTCGATAACAATGATTTCAATACATATTGGCGTGTTATTTTAAATGCGATCGCTGGCTGGTAATTTATTTTCGCAAATTATGACAACGTGGCGCTGAAACTTTTGGCCGGTTCACAGTTATTTGAGCGGAAAAGTTTATTATAGGCTTAAAATATTTATTAGTGTAAGATTTTTATTCAGCCGCTTCGTCGGTTGGGTGGCCGGTATTAAATGAGTCACTGACAGAAATTTTGGACTTTAGGTATAGTTTAAAATACTATAGGAACATAAACCGCCTTTACATACAACTTTACATAAACCTATTTGCATCAGATTTAGCATATAAGGGTTTTTGAGGGTACTAGGTCAAAATTTGGAAATTAATAATCATAGGTCAAAATTTGGAAATTTGAAATGGAGTATTCAAAATGGCGGATTTTGGCATTTATAAACCGATTTGTCTCAAATTAGAAGTATAAGAAATCGATTCCTTTTGGAATCGGATCCTTCCAAAAGGAATCGATTCAGGATCATTTTAAAATTATATAACGAATCCGGATCACGAATTCTATTTTTAAAAAGTAATCGATTCCAGCCTTCAGATCCTTAAAAATAAATTCCGAATTCCTACCCAGCTCTGCAGCTCCACCACCTACGCAATAATGAGCACGTAGAAATGCCTCGGCGATATCGCTCTGTGCTTTAAGTTGCTTGATTATTGCTCTATTCAATAATGTTAAAATGATTTTAACGCAAATAATTTTAAAAAAATTACTAAAAATACTACAAATGTCCCAAAATTAAAAAAAAATACTTGACTAAGGGCATGTTATAAAATTCTTAGATAGACCATCACCTTGCACATTGCACAATTCGACACGTGACATTGTTTGACCTAGGCACAAATACTTATAATATAGACATGAAAAGGCGTGTTGTTAAATTCATCAGATGGTTTAGCGCTGAAATCTATCGTGACGTCACACTAGATTACCGCTAGTTTTATCCTTGTCCATATACTACTAAAACAATGGCCATCTTTCTTTAGCGCTTTTCCCCCTCAATTAATTTAAAAAAGGTTTGGGCAAAAATTTTTTTAAAAACTTTTAAAAATAATTTTTTTTAAAAAAATTAAAAAAAAAATTTTTTTTTAAAAAAAAAAATTTTTTTCCCCCAAAATTTTTTTTGGGCCCCTTTAATTTTTCTTTTTTTTTAAAAAAAAATTTTTTTTTAAATCAAAAATTTTAAAAAAATTTTAAAAGGAAAAAAAAAAAAACCCCCCAAAAAAAAAAACCAAAATTAAAGCTTTTTTCCTTTTTTTTTTTTTTAAAATTTTTAATTTTAAAATTTTTTTTTTTTTTTTCCCAAAAAAAAATTTTTTTTTTTAAAAAAATTTTTTTTTTTTTTTTTTTTTAAAAAAAAAATTTTAAAAAAAAAAAAAAAAATTTTTTTTTTTAAAAAAGGGAAAAAAAAAACCCCCTTTTTTTTTTGGGGGGGGGGAAAAAACCTTTTTTTTTTTAAAAAGGAAAAAAAAAAAAAAATTTTTTTCCCCCTTTTAAAAAAAATTAAAAAATTTTTTTTGGGAAAAAATTTTTTTAAAAATTTTATTTTAAACCCCCTTTGAATTTTTCCCCCCCCCCCAAAAAAAAAAAAATTTTTTGGTTTTGGGTTTGGTTAAAAAAAAAAATTTTTAAAAAAAGGGGGTTTTAAAAAATTTTTTAAAGGGGGTTTTTAAAATTTTTAAAAAATTTTTTTTAAAAAAACCCCGGGTTTTTTTTCCTTTTTCTTTTTTTTTAAAAAAAAGGGGAAAAAAAAAAAAAAAATTTTTTTTTAACCCCCCAAACTTTGGAAAAAAAAAAAAAAAAAAGGGGGGGGAAAAATTTTTAAACCAAAAACCCAAAATTTTAAAAATTTTTTTTTAAAATTTTTACGGCCCCTTTTGGGGGTTTTCCTTTTTTTCCCCCAAAAAACCCAAACCCGGAAGGGAAGGTTTTTTTAATTTTTTTAACAAAAAAAGGGGATTTTCAAAAAAAACCCCCCAAAAAGGGGAAAAATTTTTTTTTCCCTTTTAAAAAAAAGGGGGGAAAATTTTAAATGTTTTAAAAAAAATTTTTCCCCAAACCCAAAAAAAAAAGGGGGTTTTTCCCCAAAAAAAACCTTTTTTAAAAAAATTTTCCGGAAAAAAAATTTTTCCAAAAAGGAAAAATTTAAAAATTTTTTTTCCCCAAAAAAAAAAAACCCTTTTTTTTTTGGGGGTTTTAAAAAGGGGGGTTTTTTATTTTTCATTTAAATTTTTCCTTTTTTGGGAAATAAAACCCCAATTTTTTTTAAAAAAAAAATTTTTTTTTTTTAAAAAAAAACCCAAAAAAAACCCCCCCCGGGGGGGTTTTAAAAAATTTTCCCCCCCCAAAACCAAAAGGGGTTTTTTTTTAAAATTTTAAAAAAAAAAAACCCTTTGGGAAAGGTTTAAATTTTTTGGGGGTTTTTTTTTCCCCCCTTTTCCAAAAAATTTAAAAGTTTTAAAAAAAATTTTTTTAAAAAAAATTTTTTTTTTAAAAAAACTTGCTTTTTTCCCCCAAAAAACCCAAATTAAAAAAAAAAAAAAAAATTTTTTTTTCCAAAAAAGGGGTTTTTTTTTAATGGGGGGGGGAAAAAAAAAAAAAACCCCCCCAAAAAATTTTTAAAAAATTTTTTTTTTTTTAAAAATTTAAAAAAAATTAAAAAAAAAAGGGGGGAAATTTTTTCCAAAAAAAAAAAAAAGGGGGAAAAAAATTTTTAAATTTTTAAAAAAATAAAAAAATTTTTAAAAAAAAAAGGGGAAATTAACCCCAAAAAAAAAAAAAAACAAAAAAAAAATTTTTAAATTTTTTTTTTGGGGGTTTTTTTTTAAAAAAAAATTTTTTCAAAAAAAAAAAAAAAAAAAAAATTTTTTTTTTTTTTAAAAAATTAAAAAATTTTTTAAATTTTTTAAAAAAATTTTTTTTTTTGGAAAAAATTTTTAAAATTTCTTTTTTTTTTCCTTTAAAAATTTTCTTAAAACCCCTTTTTTTAAAAAAAACTAAAAAAATTTTTTTAAAAGGGGTTAATTTTGGGGAAAATTTTAAAAAACCCTTTTTTTTTTTTAAAAAATTTTTTTGGGTTTTTTTTGGTTTTTTTTTTTAAAAACCCAAAAAAAAATTTTTTTTTTAAAAAAAAAAATTTTTTTTTTTTAAAATTTTTTTTTTTTTGGGAAACTTTTTTTTTTAAAAAAAATTTTTTTAAATTGGGGGGGGGTTTAAAAAAAAATTTTAAAAGGAATTTTTTTTTTTAAAAAAGGGGGAAAAAATTTTTTTTGGGGAAAAATTTTTTTTCCCCAAACAAAAAAAAAAAAAAATTTTTTTAAAATTTTGGGGCCCCTTTTTTTAAAAAAAACCCAAAACCCAACCCAAAAGGGGGGGGGGGGAAAAAAATATTTTTTGGGGAAAAACCAAAATTTTTTTTAAAAAAAAAGGCCCGTTTTGGTTTTCCAAACAAAAAAACCCAATTTTTTTTTTTTTAAAACCCCAAAAAAAAATTTTTGGGGAAAAAGGGGGGGAAAAAAAAAACCCAAAAAAAAAAATTTTTTAAAAAAAAAAACCAGTTTTAGGGGGCCCGGGGGGGGTTTGGGGGAAAACCCTTTTTTTTTGGGGGTTTCTTTTTTAAAAAAAAAAAAAAAAAGGGGGTTTTTTTTTCCCCCAAAAAAAAATTTTTTTAAAATTTAAAAAAATTTTTCCCCCTTTCCCCCAAATCAAAATTTTTTTTTCCCAAAAAAAACCCCCAAAAAGAAAAAAATTTTTTTTAAGGAAAAGGGGGTTTTTTGTTTAAAAAAAAAAAAAATTAAAAAAAGGGAAAAAAAAAAAGGGAAAAAAAAACCCCCCGGGGGGCCAAAAAAAAAAAAATTTTTTTTTTTAAAAAAGGGGGAAAAAAAATTAAATTTTTTAAATTTAAAAATTTTTAAAAATTTTTTTTTTTTTGAAAGTTTGTTTTTTTTAAAAAAAATTTTTAAAAAAAATTTTTTTTTTAAAAAATTTTTTGGAAAAAAAAAAAAAAAATTTAAAATTTTTTTAAAATTTTTTTTTTAAAAAAATTTTTTTCCCTTTTTTTTTTTTAAAAAAAAAAAAAAAAAAAATTTTACTTAGTGAAACTTATTTTTTTCTTTCATTCAAAATATTTTGACGCATCTCGACCCCCCCGACCTGCGTCATCAGTTTAAGGGACCATAAAGGCCGAAGTGCCTAGGTGCTTTATCAAAAGGGGCAAAAAGTGTCCCTAGCCCCTTTTAAAAATCTAGGACCTGTAAGCAAGTGAGTTATAGGACAGCCATTTAGGGGCCCCGGGTCAGAAAGGGGTCAGGGGGTTGGTGGGAAAGGGAAAAGAGGATTTTTTTTTAATTTAAAAAATTAATAAAAGTTTTTTTTTTTTATGAGTTGGGAATTTTAAAAAAAATACAATTAAGAACAAAATTAAAAAGTTAAAAACCAGGAAAAAAAAAAAATTTGAAAAGCACAGAAAAAAAAACAAAATTTTTATTTAAAAAAAAAAAAAATTAAATTAGGTTTTTTTTTAGGATATTTTTAAAGGGAAATTTTGGATTAGGAAAAAAAAGGAAAGAAAGGAAAGGGGGGAAAAAAAAAATCAAGTTATAGTTCTGGTACACCCACTGTATTTTTAACACACAACACAAAAACAATTTTGAAAAAAACTCAAAACCAATAAAAGGGGAATAAGATGCTTACACCACATGAAAAAGCACTATTAAACAAAAGTATTTTGGGCATTTTTTCTCTGTTTATTTGTGTGATTTTTAAATCTGTCTTTTTGGTATAGGTAAGATTAAAAAAAAAGATTAAGTTCTAATATTACATCTGGGTGACAGTAAAGAAGTAAATTTTTTGTTAGTTCCATCGAGGCATAGATATTGACCTTTTTTTTGGTTACAGAAAAAATTTGATATTTTTCCCCAGTATAATCTTTTACGTCTGGAGCGAAAATATTTGGGTCAAAACAAACTGAAATTAAATAAATGAACGCGGGATGGGTTTTTTGGGTTTTTTGCTCTTTTCATTTTCGAGCAAATGAACCAAAAAGATGTAATATTGAACCAGCCAATATATTTTGATCCTTAAACTCTATCTTTTTTCAAAAAATCGGTGCTGTACAAATTTTAAAAAATATAAAGGTGTTTCTTTTTAAAAAAAAAAGTAAATGTGTATAAAATTGTAAAAAATTTTTAAAAATTTTTTTCCCCTTTTTTTTAATTTAAATTTTTATAAATAGGTGTCAAAATATAAATAAAAAAATTTTAAAGGGCAAAACTAAGGTTGTATATTTTCTAGCAAGCAAATAACTTTTTTAAACTGGGGATTATAATAGAGCACTTTTTTTTTTAGTAAAGGGGTACTAAAAAAAGTTTAGAATTAAAACTTATTTTTTTCTCTAAATTTTAAATACTTTTGCTTAATACTGCTTTGGGAAAAAATGTCAGGCATATTTTTTCAAGAATGAACTTGAATAAAAAAATCAGAAACCAAAAACTACACTTAAATTTTTTATTTGACTCTTTTTTAAATTTTTAACATTATTCAGCAAAAAAAAAACTAGTTGGGAAATAAATAAAATCATTAGTAACAAATGAGGGAAATTCTTTTATAATAAAAAAAAAATATTTAAAAAAAAGTAATAAAATTAATGTTTTTTTTTCCCGGTAGCTCAAAAAAATAAAAAAGATTAAACCTTGTAGCAACCCCATCAATTAAGATGATATTAAGGGGCCCGCTATTGTCTTTAAAAAAAATTGACTTTATAAATAAAATATAAATTAATATATTTTTGTATTGATCACAAATTCCAACATTTTAAAACAAACAAGGGTACTAATGAATTATGGACAATATACAGTAACCACAAATTTCTAGAAAAAAAATTTAATACCATCTAACACTGACTTCCCCCACTATTTTCTAAAGTAAATGTTTACATTGACTTGTTTTTTTCAAGTATAAGGGGAAAATTCATTAAAAAAAATGTTCAAAATTTATAAAAAATAAGGCCAAAATTTTAGAATGATTTTTTGTTGTTCAAAACATTAACTTTTTTAAAAATAAATAATGTGGCCCCACATAACAAAGGTGTTCTTGGGACTCAACGATTTTTAAAAAAAATTTAAGTATTTTGATCTTTAGGAAAAAATCTTTTTTAAATGAAAATTTTTCAGGGTTGGGGCCCAAAAAACACTAAAAAGTTAAAGCTTTCCTGTTCCTTAAAACTAATTTAAACACATAAAAAGTCTGACTTATCACCTAAATCCAACAAAAAATATTTTAAATACTTGCTTAGAGTTAGAAAAATTATTTGCTATTAAACACATAAAGATGCTCAAGTATTTTAAAAAAAAAAACATATTTTAAGGTGGAATGTTAATATCATAATATATTTGTTTTATATTTTTAGAATTTTTTCTTTTCAGGTGAATGAAACCACCTAGGCCTTTTCCCCTTTTACAAGAAAAGTTCTAGGGTTAAATTGGGTAGTTTAATTTTTGGGGGATTTTTTTTAAAAAAAGAAAAAAGTGCAGGGGTTTTTAAATTTATGGGGTTCCTTCTTTAAATTTTCACAAAAATTAATTTAGAAAACAAACAAAAACCCCAAAAACTTTAATTTTTTAAAAAAACCCCCTTTAATTTAAATAAACCCCAAAATAAACCTTTAAAATTTTTTAAAAAAACTGCAGAAAAAATTTTCGCAAAAATTATACAAGTAAACACAATTTTTTAACCAATTTTTGTTTAATATTTAATTTTTCTTTTGGCCACCCTGTTTTTTTTAAAATTAAATCAATTTTTTTTAAACCCAAACTTTAAAATTATTTTTTCCCTTAATTGCCAAAATTTTTTTTTGGGGGTTTTTAAATTAAATTTAAAAAAGGGCTTAAAATTTCATGGTTTTTTTCCCCAAGGCCCGAGCCAAAAAAATTTAAAAATTTCCCAAAAGGGTTTAAAAAAATCTCCCCAAAAAAAACCCCTAAAGGGGAATTCCCTTTTATGGTGTATTATTTATTATTTAATATAAAAATAATTTTTTCTAAGGGAAATTTTAAAAAAACCCCAAAATAAATTTTTCCCCCATTTTACCCCCCCATTTTAAAAAAAAACAAGGGAAAATAAATAAAATTTTAAAAAAATCAACTTTAACATTTTGAACAAAAATAAAGGGAAAATAAAAATTCATTTTTAAAATTTTGGGAAAACTGTTTTTTAAAGTGTTAAATTTTTAGTAGTAAAATTGATAAGTAAAATTTAAATTTTGGGCCCGGGCCTAAAAAATAACTTAATTGGGAATTTTAAAAACAAAAAGCTTTTTTTGGCCAAAATCCCAAAACCCCAAAAAGGTTTTTTAAAGCAATTTAAAATTTTAAAGGGAAATTTATTTTTAATAAATTTTTTTTCAATTAAATTTTGGGTTTCCTTTGGCCCGTTTGGGGAAAAGCCATTTGATAGATCCCATTTTTTGATTACAACAAAAACCAACCCCAAATTTAAAAAAAAGGGCCAAATTTTTATAAAATTCCCCAAAATTTAAAGGGCTGAGAAAAAAAATTAAAATTTTAAAATTAAGGGATTTTCCGAGCAAAAAAATGTCCCGGGTTTTATTTTAATTTTTTTCCCTTTAATCCCTTTTTGCTTAAAATATTTTCTACCAAATTTTTAATTTCTTTCTCCCTTGGGAAAAATTTTTAATAATTTTTAAAGTCCCCAATTTATGAATCCAAATTTTTTTCTTAAAAAAAGAAAATTTGGGGGTTTTCAATTTTAAAAAATTCTCCCAAAAAGCATTAAACCCCTAACTTCCTTTTTTTTTTTTAAAAGGTTAGTATAATTTTTAATTTGGAAAATTTCAAACCCAAAACCATTAACTTTTGGGTAAAACAATTAGTGGGGAAAATTCCCCCCTAAATTTTTGGGTAAATTTTCAACCCGAAAATTTTGAAACCCCGACATTATAAATTTTAAAAAAATGAATTTTTTGATTTTAAAATTTTAAAGAACCCCTTTTTAAATGGAAAAAAAAAAATTTTCCCCAAAATAAACCCAAACCAAAATTTAAAACAGTTTTAAATTAAAAAGTGCAAATTATTTTTTAA
The DNA here is from genome assembly GCA_019359885.1 of Listronotus oregonensis. Lineage (NCBI taxonomy): Eukaryota > Metazoa > Arthropoda > Insecta > Coleoptera > Curculionidae > Listronotus > Listronotus oregonensis. Next base: position 2,182 of record JAHBCN010021486.1, on the reverse strand, counting down.
AAAAAAAACAGTTTTTTAAATTTTAAAAGAACCCTTTTCAAAAGTTCCTCTTTTAAATTTTAAATGGGGGTGCTTTTTGGAAAAATATAAATTTTTGGAACCCAAAAATTTTTTTTAAAAAATAATTAAATTTGGATAAATTTTTTTTTTAAAAAAAAAAACCTCCAATTTTTTTAGAAAAAATAAAAACCCCTTTTAAAAAAAAAAGGTTTTAAAAGGAAAATAAAAAAAAATTTTTTATTTTTTTTTAAAATTTTAAAAAAATTTAAAAATAAGTACTATTGTTTTCACATAAACAGTTTGCAGTGTGATATTTTAAATATCAACATTGCAGACATTCATCTAACAGTCCTAAAAAGTACTTACTGAGAAATTACCCAATTTATATCATGCAATTTTACCCATTGACTGGATGGCTAAAGCCAAAAGTCAAAGAAAAAAATTGCCCATTGAATGGACCTCATATCTTCAATATTAAAAATGCTAGCAATAAACCGGACTAAATTTAAGTTAGCCTGTATGTAACGTTGAATGCTAAATTTGGAGAAAAAAGAATATTTATCAAAACAGATTTTTATTCCTTCTTTATAGAGCCAAAAATTAAAAAAACAAATACGATAACTAACCTGCTCAGTCTTTTTTGCAATAAGGGCACCCATAATTTTACTAAAATAGGAAGCCAGGAGTGGGTTCAATGGTGGTTCACTTTCCAGAAATACATACAGTTTTTCAAGTAGCCTAAAAAACACAATATATGCTGACATAAAGTTTATTAATAATTTTATAGTATATAACACAAATTTCTTTGGTATTCCATTAGATTTTATTTGCTTTTTTGGGATGACTGTAGTGTCATCATACTAACAAATGTTCAGATGCGATACCATATTAGAACTTGAAAAAAGTATTGTACCTAATATGATGCATTTTATACATGTTAACAATTTTCTGGAACACACTGTATATAAGCGTCGTTTTTATGTTCTTTTTTTTTAAACATACCTCTCATCCCCAGCCAATCTTTCATTTATCGCCGGAACATCACAGGTCAACAATTCACTAGCCACATTAGGAAATTTGAATCTTGTTTTTTCGCTTAATTCTATCGACGGCTCCCTAGTTGTCAGAGTTACTAGTTCCTCCATAATTTCAGGCTTTAATAAACTAAAAAATAGTTGATTACGAAAAGTCCTATGAAAACTTTTATCAAAATTTTAAAGATACTTTTCTTCACAAATTTCACTAGAATTCTCATAGTGTAAAATGGCTCTAAGATATTAAGAAAAAAATATTTCTTAATAGTTTCTCATTATGCCTTTCAAAAGATTGCAACAGTAAACTTCTTGTTGGTTATAATTGAACATGATTCTCAGTTAAATCAGAGAAATAAATCAAATGAACTTACAAATCAATCAAATTTTTGTTCTGAACTCTACATTCATTGATTATATCTTCTGACTCCATTACTTCTTGCAAAGTGACATCCTAAAAATTAATGTAAAGTTTAAAGTTTAGATGAAAGTTTAAATGAAAAGAGGAGCAAGTGAGATAGAGGAGGATTGGAAGATGATCAATATTTACCTCCTTGGCAAGAAGCGCATCAATTTGACTAGAGGATGTGGTGTTATATTTCCAAAACATGGTGGTAAAGCTACAAAATAAATAAATATACTGAATCCTATGACTTTCATATAAAACAAATTGCATCACAAAATTTGTAACTACATTTAGAGATTGTGTTCTTGCTAGTACATTGTTATAAGATTATAGGTAGATAAATAGGTTTTTATTTTAATTTATTTATGAAAATACCAAAATATCTTAGTCTGAATATGTGTACTTTCATAAATATAGTAAAACTATGGTTAAGTTTTCATACAATACATTTCGACCTCCATAAGCGGGGGCCTTTGTAAATAAGACAACAACTATTTTAAACCTGTCTTATAAGAAAACTGGATAAATGAAAACCTCTTTAAGTGGTACAAAATCCTTGGTCCCTTGAAATCCCAATTAACCAGGTTTCACTGTATAACATTAAAATTAAAACAAGCTTCTTTTAGAAAAATATGTATCAAGACAAAGACAAAAAGTTTCTTAATGTTAGACACTCAATCGAGCTTCACGACGATCCAAAGGTTTGAGTACAATTTGCAAAATATAATAAATAATAACAATACAT
>JAHBCN010021485.1:0-14200 GCA_019359885.1 Listronotus oregonensis | reverse complement strand
TTGCGGGCGAAATGTAACAATGCGAAACGTATTTAACTTAATAAAAATAAATAGAAAATGGTTTATGTAGCAAAATTATCTTTAAATTATTTATTTTTTAAAGCCAAATCTAGTAATCTATTTATTCTTATGCCCATTTTTTATTATAAATATAGAACTTAAAGGCAATTTTATTTAGAAATGTTTAAATTCACTTCAAGCTGGCAACAGATTTTATCGACTTTAGTTACGCGTTACGTCCTTTTCCAATGTCTGACCGTAAGTTCGTGTTTTCAAGTTCCTGTTTGGTTAAAACCTACTCACATACCAAATTTTAGGTTTCTACTCCCTCGCAAGTGCCCCATAATTGTTATAAGTCAATGAATGAGTGAGTAAGTCAGTCAGTCAGTCAGTCCGTAGTAAAATGGCCAATTTTCATGATCGAATTTCTCAGAAATCACTTGACATAAATTTCTCAATTTTTTCATAGGTAATTAGAATACTTATACCTTAATGTGAACGATAACGAAGTTATGATAGGGGGAAACACGCTGAAACGTTTAACGTACTATACGCTTAGATAATAATAAGAAGAAAACTAGTCAAATGTATGTTTAATATTAAATCTTTTATTTAACAATTTTTTACTGTAAATACACCAATTTAAAATAACATTACAAAGCAAAACTGGGCTTAAAAATCACTGAAAAGCATTCTTATTTTACACAGACTTGTCTAACTAAACAAACATTATATAGTCCAGAAAATGACAAAAAAATCAAAAATTAAATTTAAACAAAATTATATTTGGTTTAAAATTCGTTTTTAGCTATACAGTATGTGTCGTACTTCTAATAATTATTATTTTAGTGAAAAACGTTTTCTTTTCGAGATATCCATCCTCAAACTTGAAAATAAAGTAACCCCATTTTTAATACTTTTCCCCTACTTTTTTTACACAATTCTTTATTTCAACACTTAATCTACACATCATTATTTTATAATCATCTTTAAAAAATCTTTTTTTTGTATATTTATTTTACACCTTTTTCCATTAAATTGCGCATTTTAACTTTCAAACGCCGCGGCCATGTGTGATGAGAAAATCCCTAATGTATACATGGTTGCGGCATTTAAAAGTCAAGCTTTGCAATTAAATAGAAAATTTTTAAAGGTGTTTATTAAATATTGTGTGCAATTTAGTACAAAAATCAAGAATTGGGTGAAAAAAGAAGCAGGAATAGTGAAAATGGGGTTAGTTTGATTATGTATATCTCCAAAACGAAACGTTTCCTACTAAAAAAAATCTTTTAGACTTGCACTCCAAATTACCCCCGTATACCAAATTTGGTCAAAATCGACGTACCATAAAGCATTAGAATAATAAACACTGTTTTTTATTCTTTGACTACCAAAATATGTACTAGAAATAAATAAAAATAATTAAATGAAAAATCGAATGTGGAACTAAGAACGAAGTTTAAAACCTTTGACGTTATGTTACTACGAGGTCTGAAAGTGTATATCTCCTTGTTGTAAGTGGTGGTATTAAACTTGAGAATTCCCACTTACTTAGGTTGCAATAAGAAAAAAAAAGGGATTTCTAATTCTACATTTACAGCAAATGGAAATATAAACTTAAGATGGCTTTAACACCCTTAAATATCTTTTGTTGTTACCTTCTGGAGCACAAACAATTACAATAACAAAGCGTTTTTTTCTTGTAAATATTGCTTTATACATAAGATATTTCTGTTAATCTATCCTATAACACAGTATTTTATGATATAGTTTAATGACACGTTAATATTTACTTTTTTATACAAAAGCTTCTAATTGGTTAATTTTTTTAACTTAAAAGAACGTAACATGACGATGATCGTTAGCCGTATATAAAGAAGTTTTCGAAATTAAGATCGGTAAGACGGTTAAAATGTGCTAAAAAAGTTAATTGTACTAAAAAATTATTCCGTTACAAACAGTTGTATTTAAAAAAACTATTAATTTTATTATTTTTAACGAAAAGACTCCATTTATTATGTTTTAAACAAAATTTTAGGTTAATTTCTGTTACACTCTTTCTGGAAATCAACGCTATACTTCACCGCGTCAAGCTTTTTAATTAACCCAAGAATGGTTTTTGAACATTCTCAGAAAAGCCCGACCAGTACGGATTGTTTACTTAGGATATTTTATGAGTTTTTTGCTACCGTCCTAATTGGGAGATGACTAGTTTTTTTCACTTTATATGGTACCTCATTAAGATTTGTCTTCTATTATTAAGTTCAGAAGACTCCGATGTTATCTGGCCCTGGACCATATCATGACACAACGAATACAAGGTATGATATTGCGCAGTATCAGCGGTTTTGCTGACGTATTTGAGAGAGTAAACAAAGGAAATTTATAACGGTTCTTTATCGATTTTCGACCAGTTGCTTAGGTTTTTTGTTCTGATTTCAATTTTAAGCTAAGTTTAGTGATTGCTTTGTGTTTATACACCCACGGACAAAATTAACGCACACAGCTAAATTACTTTATTTTAGGAAGTGATAATTACAAAACTGGAATTAACCACTGCGTTTGGTCGTGTTTGGTTCACTTTAGTTATTACGTTATTGATCATATGGTTTATGTTAAAATTATTACCATAACATTTTGGTTTTTAGTGTCCTTGGGAGCTCTTTTTTGATGCTGGTTGACAGAATTAGATGTTTTCTGAGAATGGTATACAGGCTCTAAACGGATTTTTTTAAAACTATTAATAACAATATGTTACCACAAAAATATACATAATTTCTATGTTAATTTTGTTTTAAAAAATGTAAGATTACAAAAGCAAACCAGGAAGGGCTGTTAATACCAATCTGGACGCAGTTAATTTCTTTGGACTGATGGAACAGCAACTTTTCTGAGGACGAGAATAGATTGAGTCTTGCAAACTTAGACTTACAGGTTTAGGACCGTTTTAGGATTATACTGAACTAGGTTAGGTAAAACATATATAGTTTTTTTGAGCCAAATTATAGAAGCACTGATAAGCCTTTTTTTCTTTTATATTAAAGAATCAATAAGGTACAGAGGGTATGTATATATATATATATATATATATATATATATATATATATATATATATATATATATATATATATATATATATATATATATATATATATATATATATATATATATATATATATATATATATTATATATATATATATATATATATATATATATATATATATATATATATATATATATATATATATATATATATATATATATATATATATATATATATATATATATATATATATATATATATATATATATATATATATATATATATATATATATATATATATATATATATATATATTTATATATATTATATATATATATATATATTTTTATATATATATATATATATATATATATATATATATATATATATATATATATATATATATATATATATATATATATATATATACAATAAATACTACCCAGCCTTTATTTTCTTGAATAAAAACATATAACTTTTAAATGTTAGGATGCTATAATATATCATAAGATGCTATTTTGGATATTATAAATGTTCTATACTTCCGGTTTAAGGAAAGACATCAACTTTGATTTTTTAATGGAATACCCTGTATATTTTTTAAAATTTGGATTTACGAATATTTCTGATATAAAATGTATATTATGTTATACCTATTCTCTATTTTTAAAATGCATTAAAGATGTCCAAACTACCCATTTATATTTTATGGAAAACAAATAAATATATAAAAAATTATTATGTTTAATTTAATTTTTCTCAAATATCTTCGGAGGTCATAATAAAATATTCCGGCTTTAAAGTGTGAGAAATTGATTTTCCAATAATTTTATTAAAAATTTAAATGCAACACCCTTATATTTTTTAAATTTGGATTTACGGTCATTCTGATATAAAATTGTATAATATTATACCTATCTTTGTGAGTTTTTTTCAAACGACCGCATATTATGCGTTATAGGGGAAACAAATAAACGTTAGAAACATTCAGTATTTTTTAATTTAATTCTAAATTATTTTTTAAATAACTACTTAAATGAAAAACTAATATTAAAATAACAAAATTGCTCCAAAGAGAGCCTGAATTATTTTAGGCTTATTAATTTTCTAACATTTATTTGTTTTACCCTATAACTGCATAATGTGCGGTGGTTTGGACATCTTCAATCGCCATTGTCTTAAAACTAATAAAGATAGGTATAGGGGATTATACAGATTTTTTTATCAGGAATGACCCGTATAATCCAAATTTTAAAAATATACAGGGTGTTGCATTTAAATTTTTTAAGTAACATTATTAGAAAAGTCAATTTTCACAGCACTTCCGGTAAAGCCGGAAGTAGTTTTATTATGACCTCCACATATAGAGTTTTCCGAAAAAATTAAATTAAATACTATAATTTTTTATATCATTTATTTGTTTTCCCATAAAACTGCATAATGTGCGGTAGTTTGGACACCTTTAATCGCCATTTTCTTAAAAACTAGCAGAAATAGGTATAGGATATAATTTAGATTTTATATCAGGAATGATAGAAACCAAATTTTGAAAAATATACAGGGTGTTCCATTAAAAAAATCAAAGTTGATGTCGTTTCCGGTTAAACCGGAAGTGATGGCACATCTTATAATATCCAAAATTGGATCTTATAATATAATGTCATTCTAAAATTTGAAAGCCATATGTTTTTATTCAAGAAAATGAAGGGCTGGTATGATTCGTTGTCACCCGGTATATATATATATATATATATATATATATATATATATATATATATATATATATATATATATATATATATATATATATATATATATATTATTTTTTTCTTAATTTTTTTTTTTGTTTCAATTTAGAATAATTCAATAAGCGGCTATCACTGGCTAAAAGAAACCGCTAACTTTTGGGAAACGTGTAACATTTAAAGTTAGCCTTAAATTTTACTTATGATCCAAAATGCTATATAAAATGGAATCATTAAAAAAACGAGGTATATCGATAAATCCAAATATAGAATCTACAAATTATAATTTCGAATATTTCTTTATATATGTACGTCTAACTCTGCATCATTCTGATAAATCTTGTACAGTCTCGCTTAAAAAAAAAACAGGGTTAATTTTGTATACGAAATTTTTGTTAAAATTTACCTTTAAGTACTGTATATCAAAAAAATTATTCATACTAATCCGTTTTAATCTAACCAAACTAAAAAAATACCACATATAGCGTCAAAAACTTGCACTAATATCTAAAAATTATATATGCAGCGGGAAATTTATAAATGAAAACAATTCGGTATCTCAAAAACGCCTTTTTAATAAATATGTGTTTTTGATATGAATTAATGCTTTCATTTATTTCACCCCGTATAATGTTTTACTAACACGTAGTTCTTGAATAGTTACCTAAATTATCTGAAAAAGAAAGTGAAACCAATCGTGTGACGAACTTAAGTTATTAAAAATACTACTGACCAGTTGAAACAAGTAATGTAAAGATTTAGGAGAGTTTGAAATCAAAGTAAATATATTTTCTTATTTAAATATAACGAAAGACACAATCTTTGAATTTTAAGTAAAAAAAACTTCTTTAGGATAAATTTTTATACTGAAACATGAACATAAAATTATTGATAACCGCATCTCAATATATCTTTAAGAGTGCATTTACGCTACACCTTAGGGGTCGGGCGAAAGGACGCGGAGACGGTGGGCGGAGACTAACAAACTCCCACTACCACAATTTTCGTATAGTCGCATGAAAAATATTATATTTTATTTAGGTTCTTCCAAATTCGGTGTATCGATGCAATGTTGTTTCCGATTGCAAGCCTACAGGAGATAACGTTTTTCGGTAACTATTTTTCACTTAAATGACATACATTGTACACCATTTTAAAGGTAAGGAAATAATCTATGCCTCTGCTGTAAAGGATTTTTGAAATATGAGTCGAGTTAAGAGAAAATAGTCTCTAAGCATAACCGCTTTTAGGGTGACTTTCACTTAAGGAAATATTAAAAACTAAATCCAAATTTAAAAAACTATTACAGCAGATGCCTAGATTTAAGTGTTGGCTTTCATATAGTTTTTGAAAATTATCGATAACTTATACCGTTTTTGAGAAAAACATTATGCCCCGAACCCCAAATTGGATCCAATTTTCGCGGCGCGAATGGATTAAGTTTTGAAATTATTTCACATTTTCCTACAAATTTACATTTTACGTTCCAAATTGGTCAATAGTTTGGATTTGCAAATAATGGTATCTTTATTTTTGGGATGCTGAATCCGAATCCGGGGTCAGTTTGACCCCATCAGGTCAGGGTCAAGGGCATTTCAAGGTCAAATCGCAACCAAATTTGATGGGGACAAACTGACCACGGATTCGGATTCAGGGACCTCAAAAACATAAGTATACACTCTTCAAATTTGGTTGCGATTAATTTTGCAGATTTGATCTTGAAATGACCTTGATCCTGACCTAAAGACTTGAACATGGCATATTTATGTTTTTGGGGTCGCTGAATTCGAATCCGGGGTCAGTTTGACCCCATTAGTCAGGATCAAGGGTATTTCAAGGTCAAATCAGCAAAATTATCGCAAGTAAATTTGAAGAGTGTATACTTATGTTTTTGAGGTCGCTGAATATAAATCCGTGGTCAGTTTGACACCATCGGGTTATGGTCACGGATATTTCAAGCGCAAATCTGCCAAATTAAATTTTTCAGATTTGACTACGGATTCGTACTCAGTGACCTCAAAAACATAAGTATAAACTCAATTTGATTACGAATAATTTTGCAGATTTGACCTTGAAGTGCCCTTGACCCTGATCTGATGGGGTCAAACTGATTCCGATTTGGATTCAGCGACCTCAAAAACATAAAGATACCATGGTCAAGACTTTCGAACCTTGAATTTTTATTGAGCTGCGTAATTTTGCAGATTTGACCTTGAAATGCGCTTGATCCTGATCGGATAGTGTCAAACTGACCCGGATTCAGGTTCAGCGACCCAAAAATAAAGATACCATGGTCAAGTCCTTCACACTTTTAACTTTTTTTTGTGGGACTGTGTAATTTGTTAAAATTTTAAAACTTTATCAGTTTGTAAAGGATTTTTTGTTTGGCTCGAAAAGTTGCTTGGATAAAAAAAGGCTCTTTATTCCCAGGTTAAAATTAAATAAAAATACCCGGGACTAACCAAAAACGAAGATGAAGAAGGCACAACTGAACAACAAACTTAGCAACTATTCAAGAAATTATTAATAAAACACTGGTTGAATTCTGACGAAAAACCTATTCCTAACCCTGTTATCCCTTTATTGATTATATTATATTATACTCGACCAATTTAGGCCTATTTTTTATGATTTATAAATAATCCTGATTTGTTTAAAAAAGTTATTTTACTTAATCTAAAAAAAAGTGTCGTCAGAGCACTATAACTTTGATTCTAAACAACAATCACTTATAAGTAAATGATAAAACCTCCAAAGTTCTATCTTTTTATTGGTCCTCACAAAAAAAACAAAATATGCATAAAAATCAGACAGTTAAACCAGAAAACCCCCTTAATTCATTACATCGACCTATTCCTTTGTGTCTGCTTGTTATTAATGTAGACCAGAAGGCTTTTACTCGGGCTTGGATAGGTTATTTCGTCAAAAATTTACATATTTACAGAGTGGCCCAGCTAAGAAGAAATAAAAAAGAGCTTAAGCCACAAATAATTTAAAACTAAGGTTTCTATAAAACTTTAATAAATCTTAAATACAATATTTCGAAAATAATTTCTCCTATACAATGACCCAAAAATATGAAACATTGAATCGAGTACTTACTCGAATATCTTTCCTCATACACAAGTACTCGAATAGAGAATTCAAAAATACCCAACTCAGCCCATGAATACTTTCTATTCCAAAAAATTCCATTTTAAACGGAAGTAATCTTTTTTGTTTCTCCGGTTAAAATGAAACCTTATTCTGAGTAGAGAACTGACCAGAACTTGCAGGGTTTGACAGTTAAAATGCCAACATTTCAAAAACAGTTTAATTGAGAAATACAATACAATGTGGGACTTAATATTTTGACAATATACAAGGTGTCCCATTTAAAATATGCTTAAACGTTTAAGCTTACTATAAAGAAAGTTATTTTACGAAAAAAATATTTAAGATTTACTAAAACTTCTATCCATATTAGTCTTGTCCTAAATAGACCACAGTATATATTTCCCGATTTTTTAAAATTCGTGGGGAAACTGGCACATCACAAAAAAATGAGTATATATATGTATCCACTTTTTATCTACATGATTCTGCATCAAGAATTATAAAAAAGGCGACGTTCAACTCAGCCCCAAAGAGGGATATATCAGGAAATACGAATTAAATGATCTTAAAAAAACGCCTAACTCGGCCCGATTTAATTAGATTATGGGAATTATGAACAAAATTATTGTATTAGGATTTGTAGCATATTTTAATAAACTAATTAAGTGTATTCTTGTGCCGAGATGGCCGATTTAAACAAAGGTCGAATTTAAGTTAGAACAGAGATGAGCGATACCTGATTCCTTGGCCGAGATGAGCGACGCGCCCAAGAAATACCTCAATGCAGATGCAGCATGTATTATACAGGGTGTTTGTTAAAGACATGCTAATATTTAAGGGGGTGATTCTTGGACTCATTTTAAGAAAAAAACTTCCTATGAACGTATGTATTGAGATACAGGGTAAAAAATCAGTTTTTTCATAATAACTCAGATAATATTGTAGATATCTTTATGAAATTTAGTACATGTCTTCTATGCAGCAAGGTGCATTTTCTGATGTACAAAAAATTATTTTCTCTACCAGGGGCGTCCGTACGGGTTTTGCATTAAATATTTTTGGAGAAAAAATACTACGCCACTGCTTTCACTTAAAATAAAGATTACTTTTAAAATCCTTATTTATTTCTGAGCAAATTTAATCTGCTGCTTTTTTTTGTCCGACGCGACGCATGGTTTTCGCTTAAAAAAATAAAAATCGTTTTACTTCAGGATTAATTCCTCTATTTAATCACATTTTTATTTATATCTCCTTTACTACTCATCCTATCGAAAATGTTTATATAACTTTTTTATAGACAATTTGAAAATCTGTATTTTTTGTTTTATAAAATTTTTTGTATCTTTTAATTTTCAGATATTAACGTTTTTTAATTTTAAACGCCAATATCTCAAAAACTGTAAAAGCTACAGACATTTTATATGACATAAATTATGTATTTTTACAAGACCTTCAATTTGGATTATTTAACCTTTTTGCCTAAATGCAATTGTTTTCGAGTTATAATCAAAAAACCTAATTTCCGTTTTTTTCAAAAATTTGATAATTAGATTTTTTTTTATTTTTGAATTTTTTGCAAATTTTTAGTTTAAGATTTAAATAAATAAAATAAATGCATTTAATTTAAAAAAAAATAACAAAAATACTATAACTAATTGATTTCCTATTTTGGACTAAAACTTTTGGTAAAAATAACATTTTTGTTTATATCTCCTTTATTATTAATGCTATCAAAAATGTTTATATAACTTTTTATATATGTCGTAGCCACATTGCAGATTCGGCCATTTTTTAAAATAGCTAGCCACTTTATAAAACGCGGCCATATTCTAAAATAATAGTTTAGTTTGAATTGTTTTATAATACGGCTAGTGCTTTTAGCCATTTTATAAACTGGCTAATCAAATACGAGCCACATTCTCAAATAGATGAATATGATAAAGAAAATTCACAATTTAAGGAGGAAAACCTAACGAGAGCTGACCAAAAACTAACCAGAACTTGGTAATAGTTTGGAAGTTGTTGTTCAAACCACGTAATATACATTTATTACCACCCAAATAGGATGCATTGGGGACCATAAACAACTTTCAAACTATTACCTAGTTCTAGTTAGTTTTTGGTTAGTTGTCGTTAGGTTTTCCTCCTTAAATTGTAAATTTTCTTTATCATAATCATCTATTTGAGAATGTGGCTCGTATTTGATCGGCCGATTTATAAAATGGCTAAAAACACTAGCCGTATTATAAAATAATTCAAACTAAACGATTATTTCACAATGTGGCCGCGTTTTATAAAGTGGCTAGCCATTTTAAAAAACGGCGGAATTTACTATGTGGCTACGACATATAGACATTTTAAAAAGCTGCATTTTTTGTGTCATACTTTTTTTGTATCTTCTATAGTTTTTGAGATATTGACGTTTTAAATTTTAAAAAAATCGTTAATATCTCAAAAAGTATAAGAGAAAGAAAAAAATATATAAAACAAAAAATACAGTTTCTTAAATTGTCTATATTATAAAAAAAAATAAATAAACATTTTTAATATGATAAATATTAAAGATGATAAAAACAAAAATGTGATTAAATTGAGGAATTTATCCTGAACTAAAACGATTTTTATTTTTTTAAGCGAAAACCATACGTCGGACGAAGAAAAACCAGGAGATCAAATTTGCTCAAAAATGAATGGGGATTTCAAAAGTAATATTTATTTCAAGAGAAAGCAGTGGCGTAGAATTTTTTTCTCCAAAAATATTCAATGCAAAACCCGTACGGACGCAACTGGTAGGGAAAATAAAAAAATTGTACATCAGAAAATGCACCTTGATGCATGAAAGACATATACAAAATTTCATAAAGATGTCTACAATATTTTCTTAGTTACTATAAACTGATTTTTTTTTTTTATTTTATTACCTTGTATCTTAAAAGTTAATACTTTTAGGACATACGTTCATCGGAAGTTTTTTTCTTAAAATGAGCTTTAGAATCACCCTCTTAAATATTAGCATGTCTCCAAGGAACACTCTCTATAAAGCCTGGATTCTCGTTTTAAAAGGTATGACTGACTATCTTCATTTTCACAACCTTTCTTATACATGATCGATACTGTATTTACTAACATTACGGAGAAAATATTTAAAAAAATATCTCTTATATTTATTTGGGAAAAGCTAACGAAATTATACTTATCTTAAAATTATTTTTTAGGTTTTTGCAGACTTGTCATACATATAAATAAATAGTATTTAGTAGCAATGAGCATTTTTAAGTGTATGCGCGTGAATTTGAAGTGATTTATTTAAATAAAAAAGTTAAACATTAGGTGTTTGTGTTGGGGGAAATCTCCTGTAAAAAGTAGGGATGTGCGAATAATTCAAGCTTACGAATTATTCGTACCGAATCGAATACTATTATTTAATTCGAAATTCGAACTGAATCATTTGTATTTTCGAATTATTCAAAAGTTATCGAATAATTCGAAACATTTTAAATACTTCGAAATGTTTGAATAATTCGAAATGTTTTGAATAATTCTTAATATTTTGAATAATTCTTCGAATAATCTGAAAGCTTCGAATCATTCCAAAAAATATAAACGAATGATTCAAAATATTAACGAATTATTTAAAGATTTCGAATCACTCAAATGTTTTCGTGTTATTTGAAATTTTTCGAATTATTCTATTCGATTCGAACGCTATTTGCACATCTCTAGTAAAAAGGTAATACCTAGTGAGTCGATGTCTGGCGCATTTGGGATTTCTGAATCTCCTAGGTCTTGCCTTTATGCTGGTATTCTAATTGCATGATTATCTTAACCAACAAAAATTGAATTGGAACTTTCCAGTAGGGGGAAAACATATATAAGAAAACATTTTTCTTATATTACCACAAAGTACGGTCAATTCAAAACCGCACTGGTGCCTCAGCTCAGTGGGTTCAAATTGCATTTTTTTTAACTAGGAAAAATCGTAAAATATCGGTTTTTTTAATATAAATCGAAAACTATCGATTTTAGGAAAAAAAGCTATATGATCAAAATTAATGGTCTAATAAAACTACGTAATTTTTATTTAATAAAATTTTTTTTGTATTGTCTTAATTTTTAAGATATACAACTTAAATTTAAAACTAAAAACCAAATATCTCAAAAAGCTAATAGCTCATGAAAATGTTATATACATTAATAATATGCTTTTAATGAGATCTAAGCAAAAGTGATTTTTATTCACATCTTAAAAATTGATTGAAAATGTTCTATTTATTGAATAAAATAAACAGACTAATACATGTGCCTCGGATTTTTTTTTTTTTGGTCCAATAACTGTACCTATTTTGATCCACCTGAAACTTTAAACTCTATTTTATTAAAAAAAAATAGTGCCCCCTCTATCTGGGTGTTATATACCTGGCAGCTTAATATTTTGATCTCCTATGCTACTATGTGTATAGCTCCTCGTTTAAACATTTTTGTTATCGATTTAAATATTACTGGTAATAATTTATAAAGACAGTACTCAGAATGATCTGGAAAAAAAAATCATATTTTTTTGACATTAAAAAATATGATTAAATTTTCTGATCATTTGATAACGTCTTTTAATTTTAAATATTATTTAAATCGATAATAAAAATATTTAAATGATAGGATATACTCACATAGAGGTAGCAATTTATTTTTCAGTTAATTAAATATAAACTTTATTGATTTAGTATTTAAAATAAGTTATTGGACTAAAAAAAATTAAATAAAATATCCGTGGCACCATGTTATCCCCCATTGCCTCGAGGCACATGTGTATTAGTTTGTTTTATTCAATAAGTAGAACATTTTAAATCATTTTTAGATGAATCGAAGTTGGAAATTTTTGGCCAAAATTACTTTTTTGCTTATATCTCCTTTATTACTTATGTTATTAAAAATGTGTATATGACCTTTTTCATAGAGCTTATTAATAAGCATATTTTTTGTTTAATACATTGTTTCGTAGCTCTTTTAGTTTTTGAGATATTTGCGTTTTTATTTTAAATTTAAATCGTTAATAACTCAAAAACTAAAAGAGTTACAAACAATTTTATAAAACAAAAATTACGTAGTTTTATTAGACCATCAATTTTGATTATATACCTTTTTTCCCTAAAATCAATAGTTTTGAGTTATATTGCAAAAAAAAACGATTTTTCATGATTTTTTTGTAGTTAAAAAATCCAATTTGATCCCGGTAAGCTGAGACAGCAGTGCGGCTTTGAATTGACTATAGCTCATAGTAAAATTTAAAAAAATGTTTCATGCATATTCCTTTTTAAAAGTTTCCGAATGAAGATATGTAATGTGAAGAACGGAGTTTTTGAAAAATAAATCACGTTTTTGAAGAACAACTTGTTTAAGGTTTTGGTCAATGAATTTGAGGTTATGTTTCGGGTTAGAATTGTCTTTCGATTAATTAACTTTAGGTACATCATTTTTTTAAGTCACAGAGTATTGCAGCATAAAGAGGTACTTTGGATTTGAGTTCGATGAGTTATATCCCAATTTAAGATGGTTTGTGGGTAAATATAGCAGTTACCTCAGCATAAATATCAAATATAACTCCACAAAAATCACCACTATCCGATTAAAACTGCCGCGTGGCCTAAATTGTTTACCAAATTTTCCACTATGTGCCGAATCTTAGACCACAGCGATTAAGGTAAAATAAAAAACGAAAAATACTGAGTAAATTCCATAATAATCGCTTAAATCCGCTCAACGTAATTTCACTAATTTTATTATAATTATAATATATATATATATATATATATATATATATATATATATATATATATATATATATATATATATATATATATATATATATATATATATATATATATATATATATATATATATATATATATGGTTTATGATTATTTTATCTATACTATAACAACAATACTACAATGTTTAAACCGCATTACATATACCAAAATGTACTAATAAAACAAAACTCTAATTGTTTAAACTTGCAACAAAGCCTGTAATGCTATATCCAAAACTGAATAGACTTTCTCCAATGTCTGACAGCTGACTTTTCAAGATGGCCTCCGCCAACTCTTCTGAAAGCCTTTCTATATTATATTGTTTCTCAGTTTCCATATCTGATACCGTGTTTCAAGATCTTAAGCAATTTTAGAAAGCATATTTTAATTTTATAATTTTTTAGCCTAAACGTACATAAAACACACACAACGTATAACGTGTCCAAAAGTGGGAAACATTCTTATGAAATTTTAGAATACAATATTTGTAATTTTATACATTGTTTT